>BNCR01000014.1:23513807-23715649 GCA_014656515.1 Oryzias celebensis
TTTACTTACAATCGGGGGTTATAAATCATACGGAACACAAAATGTATGTTAGTAAAGGCCCCTTTTGTAATTTAAACGAAACTTTATTTATATTAACAAATAGTGGCAAAATCTATTATGTTAACAAGTCTGCGGACATTATCACTTGAGTGTCTATCTTTAATGAATCCAGTTGGATCATGAACATTTTCGAGTTGAAGTTTTTGTATTTGGAATTGTGTTTGCTTATTGATGATGTCATTTAACTGAAGCTTTAAATTTTTCAGATCTCCCAGAATGTGTTCTTGTGCAGAAGCAGCATAAGCAGCCTCTAAATCTTTGATTTTATTTTCTATTTCTAATAAATCTGCTTTCTCCTTGTGTTTTTTTTTCTTGTTGAATAAGAAATAATTTTTCCTCTCATCACTGCTTTTGCTGTTTCCCAAAGAACACATAGTGAAATATCCGGAGTATCATTAAATTCTAAGAAGGTTGCCCACTCTTTTTTAAAGAACTGAATGAACTCTTCATCTTTTAACAGAGAAGTGTTAAACCTCCAGGTTAAGCCTGAAGGTTTGGGCATTTCTCTAGAAATATTTACAGAAACTGGTGCATGATCACTAATGATAATTGGATGAATGTTGGGATCCTTGATATCTTTTAAAAGAGAATTACTGACTAATAAGTAGTCTAAGTGAGACTGTGAGTAGTGAACTGGAGAAAAGAAAGTGAACCGTTTTAGTGTTCGGACGACATGAGCGCCAAGCATCACAGAGGCCGAACTCATCCATGTACTGCTTCAAAATACTTGCAGACCGCCATGTGCGCTGGTGTCCTGCTGTGCTGAGTCTGTCAAGTTCAGGATCAAGGACCAAGTTGAGGTCTCCTCCTATCATTTTTGTGGAGTCAGAGTGAACCGAGAGTGAGGTGAAGAATCTGTGAAAGAAGGAGGATTCATCAGCATTGGGACCATAGATACTGGCTATACAGAAGTCTTTATTCTGAACCGATATGGTAATAATTACAAATCTGCCTACTGGATCAACAATTAAGTCCTTATTTGAGTAAATGTCATATTTTTATTCATCAAAATAGCAACTCCTCTTTGTTTGAGGGGACTTCAGTTGAATTCCGTTTTATTCCGTTGCTGAATCTGATTCAAAGATGTTCTGTGAATAACAAACAGTCTCTTTTCAGCAGAACTTAAATGACTTTGGAAGGGAAATAAAGCACAAAAATAAACGCACAAACCTAAAGTTATGCACAAATCAAGATTTAAGCACGCACAAACCTAAAGTTATGCACAAATCAAGAATTACACACACACACAAACCTAAAGTTATGCACAAATCAAGATTTAAGCACGCACAAACCTAAAGTTATGCACAAATCAAGATTTAAGCACGCACAAACCTAAAGTTATGCACAAATCTAAAGTTATAAACAAATCAAGATTTATGCACGCACAAACCTAAAGTTATGCACAAATCAAGAATTACACACACACACAAACCTAAAGTTATGCACAAATCAAGAATGAAGCACGCACAAACCTAAAGTTATGCACAAATCAAGACTGAAGCACGCACAAACCTAAAGTTACGCACAAATCAAGAATTACACACACACAAACCTAAAGTTATGCACAAATCAAGAATGAAGCACACACAAACCTAAAGTTATGCACAAATCAAGAATGAAGCACGCACAAATCGGACTGATACTCATTTCTCTCCATATCATCAGCGCATTATGGAAGTTGACCTGAGAAATTTCACAAAACACCATGTTGTCCCTCATGCTCCTGAAGATCCAGGAGGTTCTCCTTGATGGAGCGGTTCTCCTCAGAGAGACGAGCGGTGTTGGTGCTCAGAGTCTGGACGGTCTCTCTCTGAGGGCCTGGTTCTTCGCTCCGAGCTCCTGCACCTGCTGCTGGCTGAACTCCAGGGACTCTCACAGGCCTTGGAACTCCTTGTGAAGGATCTCCAGCAGGTTTAGACAGCAATCAAGGCTGGAGAGCTTCTTATCAATCGATTCCAGGATGTCGCTGCCTGGAGAAGAAGCGGCTCCGGGAGAGTCCTCAGGACGGCCGCGTTTTCAGGGAGTTAAGAGTTTTAAGAGTTACAGTTTTACAAACATGTCAATATTTACACATACAAACACCTGCTAACAACTATGGGTAATCAGTAATGGGTTGTGTGCAAATATTTGTATTCCTTCTTGTCTGTAATACATTCCCATGTTAGTATTTTTTTAACATTCTAGGTGCAGTGTGACCAGTGTAAAAGATCTGTGACAGATCCTATAAGGATCAGTTTGATTTCATTTGTTCTGAGTAGAGTGTAACAGTTCATTTTAACAATTTGATGGTAAAAAAAAAAAAAAAACGGTTTTACGTTTGTTGCATTCCTTTATTTTGCTTTATTTATCTGTCACATCTTAAAAGTCGAACGCGGCTACAGTTAAGGTTCAGTTGTTAGTATCGGCTTTGATGTTAAAGGGAAAACCTTCATCACAAAG
Organism: Oryzias celebensis; assembly: GCA_014656515.1. Classification (NCBI taxonomy): domain Eukaryota; kingdom Metazoa; phylum Chordata; class Actinopteri; order Beloniformes; family Adrianichthyidae; genus Oryzias; species Oryzias celebensis. The sequence goes on from BNCR01000014.1 coordinate 23,516,307, forward strand.
TCTTAGTTTAAATCTTTAGACTCAGTCCCCCACATGTGTGTTTTTGTTATGCTATATAAATACTGTATGCATGCATATGTATTCACAAGGGCACACTGGATAAATAGCCTCAGACATTTGATTGATTGATCTGGTTTCTTTCTAACATAAATTGAACAATACAAGACAAAAAAATTGCAGAAATGTATCAAACTCATGACAGAAACAATGAAATGCATTGATTACAAGATAAAGAAAAACAAAGAAAGACTCAGTCATTAAGATTTACACTCTGTCCCACAGACAGATCTCCACTCCAGAAGGGAGTAGAGATGGGATTTAGAGCATTTATTAAGGTGGTGGGCCCCGCCTTGATGGGTGTCTGACAATATGCGTTTCAAATTTCATTTTGACACAGATAGAGCACAATGCGGTGGAAATGAAAATGCATTACACTGGGGGGGACTGTTTTGCCACTTAGTTTGAATTTTGACACTTAAACAGCATGGCATTTTACAATTCAAGAGATTTTAGGTTACTTTAAAATGAATTTAAATAACACAATGTATTAAAATGTCATTTTTAATGTTGTATAGTCAGTTGCAAAAAGGTCAAAATGTGTGGGGTTATGGACCCAGGACATTAAGTGTTGTTGTGTATGTCACTTCCTGTTTTATTTTGTTGTATTTCCGGTGCTCTCCGTTTTCACAGGTCGCTTGTCGTTTCTCCCTCAGGTGTTCCCTCCCCCCTAACACACCTGTTTGTCATTTGGTCAATCCTCTCTTCCCGTTATATACCCTCGTCTCCCTTGCACGGGTTGTCGGGTGGTTTTGTTACTCTTGTTTTGATTACCTCTTTCGACCCATTAAAACTATTGACTTTTTCCATTTCCGAGTGCCGTCTGCATTTGTGTCCGCACGTCAACCCTGACATTACCACCCGAACAGTATAATGGACGCAGCAGACGCGGAGACGTTACGGGCATTACTTCGCCAACAGGAGGAGCAGATGTCGTGCTTACGACAAGGATTACTGGAGATGTCGAGCCGTCACGAACGGCAATTCGCCGCACTGGGTGAACGTTTTGAGCAACTGACGGAGCGTTTTCAACATCTGCCGGCTTTTCCCGCGGCATGCCCATCACCTCCCACACCGATCCAGGGGACCTGGGAGAATGTTCCGGTCGCTCCAACTGCGCAACTAGCCCGTCCAGAACGTTTTTCGGGAGATTCTGGGGACTGTCGGGCTTTTATTACCCAGTGTGAGCTCCACTTTCAACTGCAAGCGCCTCACTATCCTTCGGACCAAGCTAAGGTGGCTTTCATCATATCCCACCTCACCGGGAGAGCAGGCGCATGGGCAACGGCTGAATGGCAGCGTGGAGCACCGACCTGCGCGTCTCTCGCAGCTTTTCTGGAGGCGTTTCAGCAGGTGTTCCAGCACACCAAACCGGACCGAGAGGCAGCTCGAGCCCTTTTGCAACTTCGGCAACGGGGCAGAAGGGCAGCTGACTATGCCATCGAGTTCCGCACCCTGGCCTCCACTAGTGGTTGGGACACCACTGCGCTCATGGACGCTTTCGTGGAGGGACTATCCGAGGAATTAAAGGACAGATTAATTGCTCTCGAGTTACCTTCCTCCTTGGAACCCCTCATCGCCCTGGTCATCAGAATTGACAATAGCCTGCAGGACCACAAGCAGGAGCATGGCAGGGTGGCACCCCGCCCCCGACGCAGTCCTGTTGAGCACAGGATCATGGACTCACCTGACTTTGCTGCTTTTTCCGCAGAACCCCCGTCTTTAGTCTCAGAGGAACCCATGCAGCTCGGCCGGGGCAGACTGACAGTTTCCGAGCGACGGCGGCGGATGGCGGCAGGTGAGTGCCTTTACTGTGGCGGCCGGGGTCATTTCTGCAGGGATTGCCCCAACTCATCAATAAGAGTGGGCGCGCTTAAGAGCCGTGGTCCGGCTCCCACTATCCCGAGACCTGCTTCCTGTGTTTTGGATGTTCGGGTTATGTTCCAAAAAGGGGGAGTTTCTGTCAGAGCATTGGTGGATTCAGGAGCAGAGCAGAACCTCATGGACGCTGAGCTAGCCAAACAGGTCGGTCTGAAGTCTGAGTTTTTGCCCCGTCCTTTACGAGTGGTCTCCCTCAACGGCCAAGAATTAGCCACCGTCTCACGAGTCACTGAGCCGGTTCATCTGATTGTGTCAGACAATCACCACGAGCACACCCGTTTTTTCCTTTTTTCCTCCCCACAGAACCCACTGGTATTAGGTAGCCCTTGGCTAATGGCTCACAACCCAGTCATCGACTGGCCCTCCAGCCGTGTCTCCGGCTGGAGTGAGAAATGTCACACCACATGTTTGCGTTCAGCTCAGCCTCCTGGGGGAGATCCCGCCGTCCCAGTAGGGCGGCCGCCCTCACCTGACCCATTCAGGGTTCCGTCTGAATGCCATGACCTGACTGTGTTTTCCGAGTCACGAGCCCTGTTGTGTTCAGGGGTTTCCCACAATAGGTTCCCAGATCGTCGGCGCACGCCAGCACCATCCTACCTACCTGGTCAGTTCGTCATGTTGTCCACCTCGCACCTCAGACTCCGGACAGAGTCGAAGAAGCGTTTCCCCAAGTTCATCGGTCCTTTCGAGATCCTGAAGGTCATCAATCCGGTGGCAGTCAGGCTGCGCTTGCCCAGGTCCTTGCGCATCCACCCGGTTTTCCACGTCTCTCAACTGAAGCCGCATGTCACGAGTCCCCTGCAGCGGCCATCCTCTCCGCCACCCCCTCCCCGCATCATTGATGGCCAACTGGCCTACACTGTCCGTCGCCTTCTGGACGTTCGGCGACGGGGTCGTGGCCTCCAGTATCTGGTGGACTGGCAGGGGTACGGGCCTGAGGAGAGGTCCTGGGAGCCTGCTTCACGCATTCTGGACCCTGAACTCATCAGGGACTTCAATCGGCGGCACCGGGACAAGCTTCCCCCTGCGCCGGGCGGCGCACCTTGAGGGGGGGGTACTGTGGGGTTATGGACCCAGGACATTAAGTGTTGTTGTGTATGTCACTTCCTGTTTTATTTTGTTGTATTTCCGGTGCTCTCCGTTTTCACAGGTCGCTTGTCGTTTCTCCCTCAGGTGTTCCCTCCCCCCTAACACACCTGTTTGTCATTTGGTCAATCCTCTCTTCCCGTTATATACCCTCGTCTCCCTTGCACGGGTTGTCAGGTGGTTTTGTTACTATTGTTTTGATTACCTCTTTCGAGCCATTAAAACTATTGACTTTTTCCATTTCCGAGTGCCGTCTGCATTTGTGTCCGCACGTCAACCCTGACAAAATGCATATTAAATGGTAAACTGCAAAATGCATTTTCAATTAATCATTCTCAATTAATTTTGACGACTTTACAATGCAATTGATTTTGTTTTTAAAATTGTCCCATTGAATAGTAACTTTTCATATTGAATTCTAAACTGCAAAGTGTACTTTCATACTGTAAGCCTAAATTGCATATTCAACTGTCAATTGCAGAATGGATTTTCAAACTGGTTTTCCACATGAAAATAATCCAGCTTCAGCTTCTTCAGCTTGACGACATCCCTTACTTCCGGTGTCTACCATCAGGTTTAGGGATTGCCACTGCAACAGCCACAAGAGAGCTTGTGACTACAGCAGAGATGATGGAGGTCTCGGTACCTGTTATATGCTCTCCTGGATATGGGAGTTAAAGACATCCCTGACGGAGGGCTCAGCCAGACGTTCCAAGCAGACCCTCAAAGTACGTTTAGGTTTGCCAAGTCTTTCGGGCCTCCTTCCCCACCAGCAAATCCAACTCACCACCAGGTAGTGATCAGTGGAAAGCTCTGCCCCTCTGTTACGTCCCCCTGCTGCTGCCACCACATCCTGTCATGCTGCCTCACCCGCCAGGTGAAGCCAATCATCTTAATCAGCACCTGCCGGGTATTTAAGACCAAGAAGGCCACACCAAAGAGGGCAGAAGGCAGAGGCTGAGAGCAGGAGGCTGAGAGCAGGAGGCTGAGAGCAGGAGGCTGAGAGCAGGAGGCTGAGAGCAGGAGGCTGAGAGCAGGAGGCTGAGAGCAGGAGGCTGAGAGGGGGGGGGGGGGGGGGGGGGGGGGGGGGGGGGGGGGGGGGGGGGGGGGGGGGGGGGGGGGGGGGGGGGGGGGGGGGGGGGGGGGGGGGGGGGGGGGGGGGGGGGGGGGGGGGGGGGGGGGGGGGGGGGGGGGGGGGGGGGGGAGGGGGCTGAGAGCAGGAGGCTGAGAGCAGGAGGCTGAGAGCAGGAGGCTGAGAGCAGGAGGCTGAGAGCAGGAGGCTGAGAGCAGGAGGCTGAGAGCAGGAGGCTGAGAGCAGGAGGCTGAGAGCAGGAGGCTGAGAGCAGTGGGTTTGGTTTGTGTCTGTTTTGGTTCCTCAACAGTCTTATACTGTTGGGTTTTGTTATTTTAATTTGGGTTTGGGACCTTGGTAGTCTTAGTTTGCGGGCTTTGTTTCTGTTTTTGTTTTAGGTAGTTTTGATTAGGCAGCCTTTAGCAGGGAGCTGCTGACTCCGACGGCCAGCATGGCTGGGTCAGCTGTCTCCCTGACCTTTTGTTTTGTTTGGCCAAGGTTCCAGTTCCCTTTGGTTTGTCTTTTTGTTAAAACCAGCACTTGAATTATTTTGCTTTTTTTTCGTTTCCAGGACACAGAGTTTCGTTTATTTAATAAACTGTGTTCTTTTTAATTCTGTGTCCATTCTTTTCTTTATGTTGCGACCCCATCTAGTCTACCCCTAGACCTGAGCCATGTTGGGGTCGTAACACCTCTCTTTATTGGTGGACACCCCTGTGCTGGAGCATGGCGTTTGTTCTGGACAAACTATGACGATCGCAGAAGTCCAACAACAAAACACAGCTCGGAATCAGATCAAGGAGCCCTTTTCTTCCAATCACGCCCCTCCAGCTGCCACTGTTGTTGCTCACATGGGAAGACAAGAAGACAATGGAGTCCTCCATTGGTACACTCTCCAGTACCCTTTTGAGAGACACCAAGAAGGCCATGTAATTCAACCTGCTGTTCGGTCCATTAGCCGAAACCACAGTCAGAGACCTGTCCTCCACCCAAATGTGAAAGGACCCTCTTGTGTCCCTCTTGTGCACCGCGGGGATCCCCAACTATTGGTGGCTGAACTATGGGCACATGAGTAAGCTCACACTGGCCCACTGCAATTGAGTTGATAGGAGTCCATAGGAAAGTGATCTCACATCATTTTTTCTGTCTGGACATGACTGGGGCCTGTGGGAGGAACCCTGCTCACAAGACACTAACCTTGATATTTTGTGCTGGTCACCTGCGTGTTCCGTACAAGTTTTCACTCACAGACAGCCCATATCCACCTGTAAGCCCAGTTGAAGCACAGTTTTAGTTTACTCACATATTTTGCCCCGCAGAAAACCTACACATGCACAGGGAGAACATGCAAACTCCACACAGAAAGGTCCCCCATTGGTGACACTGTTTGAAGTCCCCCAGCTAGGACTTGAACTGGGGGCCTTCTTGCTGTGAGCCAGCAGCGCTAACCACTACGCCCTGATTTTTCATTCTGAATTTTGTAAATGACATCTTTGGTTTATTTACTATTCATCATTATAATCTGCATATATTTTTCTGATGTTGGATTATTGCTCTATATAGCTGGCTTTTCTAATGAAATATTTTTGCACATATAATATATATGTTTGGATGTTTGAAACTGATTGACATCACTGATTTTATTCTAATAAAAAATAATCTGGACATTTTTTGGAATATTGGTAATTGATCTGCACATGCTATTATCTAGTTTAAATAGTGTTACTTCTACTTGCATAGCCGTGTGATTTATTGTTACTTGACGATTCTTAACTATTAATTAATTAAATTAAATTCATTATTTATTTATGTCACATAAATGGTAAGGTCGAGCTGGGGTGGGATTATATAAATTCACTCCCTCCCACTCCCTTTCAAGCAATCTGTCTTTTGATGCCTATTTATCCTGTGTTTGACAGGTTTTTATGAATGAAAACCTCTGTTGATTGGTTGTGTTACATATAAATGATTCAAGCCTGATTGCTTGAAATGAACCAGTCTGTCTGTCCCAGCTGTCCTTTCCGATATTGTTACGATGTCATCCCTCCCTGAATGACATTTGCCAGACTGCAGCCATCTACATTCATGGTCACGGTAAGGATTTAAGGGAAAAAAAAGAGCAGTGGCAGCTTATTTTGAAGATTCTGCTGATGCCTCTTCATCGTGTAGTGGCAGTTGGAATTGTGAGCGTAGAATAAGCTGTGAAAAGTTTGTCTTTCAGAACTATTTCAGCTACACAGCGCTTTGACAGCACCAATCAGCCCAATACCAACTCCTTGTCTGAGCTGGTTCCTGACTCACACCTGAACAGCTGAATAGCTCCAATATTGCTCACCATTTTTGTTGCACCGGTAATGTTACGTTGGAGTTCTGCGGGGCTGTAAGCTAGAGGGAGATAAACAAAGGGAATATGGACAATAACGGCAAGTTTACTTCTGCGCCAACAGTCCCGCCGACAATTCAGAGGCGAATTTCTAATGAACTCCTGCCACTAGGCAGGAAAACATGCCCTTGAAAGTGACGCAGGTGTTTTTATTTTGTCCGAAAACAGAATCTTCATAATTAAAAGACCACTGGGAACAATTTTACAAAAAAACAAAAGATGATCAGGATGGATCATTAAAAAGAAGATCAAATGAAGATACATTACAACATATAGTTTATTCTTAGCACCAGCAGGTGGCGTTCAGTGGCAGCTTCTAAACTCCCACTAGATTTACTGGATTGACATCAACTTCTCCCAGGGATTTGATTCATTCCTTCCAGTATTAGAGTTGGACGCCTTCTTTCCTTCTCCTCCTCAGCCTAAAGCTGCATTCACACAGGACGTGATTCTCGTGGCAGGGGCGTTGAGCTTCAATATGATGTCAATGTACAGACACAATCTGAGGTCTTGTGGTGCGATTCCAGCGTCCGGCGCGGCGTGTCATTTCAGCAGTTGTACAATTTGGGCATCGAGCGCGCCGCGCAAAATGTTAAAATATTTAGTTTGTTAAAATCAGGAAAAGTTGGAGTCTGTCAAATGCTATTCTCTTTTCCTGCGTTTTATTTGTTTCACAATCTGTGGGAATACAAAAATGAAATGGTCAGAATGGATTTAACCAAAAAAAAGAAACCACCTTCAAAGCCAGCCCAGTTCTGGAACAACATTCTTTGGACAAATGAGACTAAGATCAACCTGTACCAGAATGTTAGGAAGAAGAAAGTTTGGAGAAGAATTGGACCAGCTCATGCTCCAAAGCACACACTTCAGTAAAACATGGTGGAGGCAGTGTCATGGCACAGACATGGATTCCAAGGATAATTAATGGCAATGAGTCACTTGTGTTTATTGATGCTGCGACAAAAGACATAATTAGCCAGAATTCCCAAGTGTAGAGGGATATACTGCCTGCTCCGATTCCCCCGATACAGCAAAGAAGTTTGGATGATCCTTCACAGTAGAGAAGCAAAATGACCCAAAACATTCTGCAATCAACCGAAGTTTATTTTAAAGCAAACAGGTGAAATGTTCTGCAATGTCTGAGTCAATCACCAGATCTCGGCCTAATTTAGAATGTATTTCACTTGCTGAAGACAAAGCTTAATGCAGAAAGTCCCACACATGAGCAATAACTGAAGACGGCTTCAATACAGGCGTGGGAAAGTATCACAAAGCTTCATTCAGATGCTTTGTAACATCTCTGACTTTTTCATCTTCCTTCCTTTGAACCATTTTTAACAGATTGTATCATCGGACACAAACAGTTTGAAAATCTTAGACAACGTTCCAGATCAATTGGCTGCTCAAGTCCCTGGAGTTTACCTGCAGCAGTTTACAGGTGACGCCGACACCATTGCCAAACTCAACAAGAAAAGGTGGAAACGGCAGCAGGTGGAGTTTCTTCTGGATGACTGAGTCTGCTCTATTGATCTGTTCATTCATCATTTGTTCATTTCTTTTATCAGGTTGAGTTGTTCGCTGATGTTATAGCAGCAGACTCGGCTACGACCATGTTAGGAAGTCCAGACAGGTGAGCAGTTGGGAACAGATTGGACTGAACAAGGCATAAGAGAAAATTGGAATTTGTGTTTTCATGTGCGAGCAGCTTGTCTTCATCTGTGCTGCAAGGGTTCACATGCACAGGAGTAAGTCGGTTCACAAAGAAGCCGGTGACTAAGCTGGTAAAAGCCTGCCGGAGAAAAGGATCTAACAAGGTCCCACTACTGGAGACACAGGTAAAGGCAGAACATTCTCTGTATCTCACCATAGAGGTTTATATGAACGATGTTTGTCCACTTTTTTACTCAGCTCTTTTCAGGAAAACTATTATTGTTTGGGTTCAAGCTTAAAAGCAGAGGTGTTCAAAGTGTTGTTTGGAAGGGCAGATTTGATGTGTGAATGTGTTAGATGTTACTGTTGATGTGTTTTTACGCACAAGAATGAAACTTCTGAGTTAACACTTTGTAAATGTAAACATTTCAGACAATAAAAATGAGGGAAAGGAAGAAATGTAGGAAGACATTTTCTCTCTGGCTTTTTTTGTTCAAAAGCTGCATATTGTCATGGATAATTTAACTCGTAAAACATTGTTGTTAATTGTGATTATGCACAACCCAAAAGTGTGTTCATCTAGTTTACTACAGCTGATCAATGCCATTAACTCGTGCTCTGCTCTTCTTCACCCTAATCCAATCTGCTCCACTGTCGACTCAGTTCTGTTAGCTCATATTTACTGTATTTATACTGTATATAAATATGTGGCAGCATCAAGCACGTTCATAAATCATTTGGTAAACTAAATTCACTGCACCACACTCTCCCACTACTACATTACTGTGGCCCAGTGCTGCTGCCATCATGTGGTGAAATACAAAACAACTTGTTTGACTGCAGCAGCTGTTGAATTCACAGTTGAAAATACATGGAACAGATGGAAAACTATTCATCCGTACTATTTCCAATGATTATTAGGGAATTCCTTTTTGAGCTTTGAAGTAGATTATCATGTTAATTCCGCACTAAAAACAACCCCAGAGTGGTATTTTGATCCATTCAAGCATTTCTGAGCGTTCCTCTAAAAACCTGCGCTCCCAATCCACCAAAACCAGTGGGTCTTACATTGTGACATATAGATAAGTGAGAACAGCCTTTCTAGGAAGAGTCTGCGCTGCCAGCACCACCCCCAGGCTAATACACACACCTACTTTCTCCACGGAACTAGCATTGATCGACAAAACGCTTTCATTTTATAAGCACAACATGCGCATCCATCTATGCAAAGGTTTTTTTGTTGTTTGTTTCGGTGGGTGAAACGCAGGCACACTGCTGAGGTCGGCTCTAGGTTGATGTCATGAAATGGGAGCACCCCCAAAATAGTACAAATTCATGTTTTGTCTTTTTGATTAACAGTTGACCTGCAGTTGAGTCAGATGTCTCCACCTTTACACTTTACCCTCCAGATGTGCTGCTGTATTATCAGTAAGAATCAGCAAGAATCAGCCCTTCTTTCTTTCTTCCTTTCTTTCTTTCTTTCTTTCTTTCTTTCTTGTTTTCTTTCTTTCTTTCTTTTTAATGCAAAAGAAAAACCGTTAATTTAGAGACATAACTAGTATTTTTTCTTTGGCTTCTAGTTACTCTGGTGCCACAGAGCAGCTGCAGGTGATATTTCACAGGTAAGAGATTTTTATTTGGCTGTATTCTGTAAATATAATATTGTACTGTATTTATGTCTACCAGCGAAAGCTTAGCCAGCTAACGCTAGCTATAGTGCCGGTGTTCACTCGGACATGAATGGGCCCTGATGCAGCGCGGCGCGCTCACGTTAAAGTGGTGGTGATAAGGGGGTGGGGGGTCGGAATTCTTCTTTTGTTGTCTTGGGCCACAATGCAGCCCAGGCCTGCTTAGTGCCACAATTACATGAGATGACTTTCTCTTTGTTGCTTTTCTTTCGGGTGTGCGTTCCATAAGTCCGCCATTTAATTCCCAGCCTGCCCTGCGCCTCACAGCAAACCAACACACAGTTAATCAAAATCAAATTATAGGGACAATTTCGACATTTATCTGTACATAATTATAAATTCACTAAAAACCCCAAAAAACAGCAAACAGAATTAAGCAAAATGCATGCACAATGCTACTTCTATCCAACAGCGCTAAACTTGGAGCAGATAAAAACACATCTCTTTTCAGGATTTATTTACATAAGATTAAATTACAGGTTTTAATAATGTTGTTCTGACTTACCCATGGACTGCAGTTCCAGGATCTCTAGGATCTGTAAACTTTTAAATTAAAATTAACAGAAAACTTCACTTGTTCACTGATCACCACACATACCTTTCCATTCACTCATATTAAATCATGTTAGTGAGCAGGTCGGGGAAGTCACACAGCTCATGCAGTTTTGTTTTTGTTTTTTTTTTTCATTTTTTCATTTTCTGTTTTGTTTTAAATCTAATTTTATTGCATTTAGTCAAGTGCACTTTGACATGTCATTTTGAGGTTTACATATTTTCATTTTTAGATTGACAGCAGCTCTCTTCAATTTTATCCATTTATTTTTGTCAGTTTTGTCATTTTTCATGAACCAAACTTCTGTTTAACCTAAACTTATCTTTGTTTTCTTTTCCCTAATCTAAGTTTGGACCATGGCCTCCATTCCACACACACAGACATAATCAACTCTTTTTCTTCCAACACACACACACACCAACACATACATTGCACAAACACACCCACACGCACACACCGCTTCTGCACATTTTACTCACTCACTGCCTGACACACATGCACAGACTCCAGCTGGACTCTTTTTCCTGAGTTTCCTCAGGCATTCTCACAGCATCGCGAGCGCGCGCATATGCAGACATTAAGACACACAAACATGAAAACAGTGAAGCACTCAGACCAGAGAGAAGGTTTGGAAAGGTATAGATCCAAGAAAAAGTTCAATGAAGTATGTGTCCGGTTCACAGTCTAGCAGTTATCTCATAATTATTTTACTCAGGATATAACCCACTCTCAACCCAACTAAGTGCTTCAGAGAATCTACGGGGATGCCCTTCCTTGGAGGAGCTCTCCCATTTAGTGTGGAATCCTCTGGGGGTTACCACATATGATATAGTAGACACGCCGCATCCTCCCTTTGTTGGCACCTCGCCAGACGGCCATCGGGTTGACGCGATCAAGGTTTACGTAATCTACGCATACAAGCTCTAAAGGTCACAATCCAATGTGCCCCGCTTGATGTCCCTAACCAGACTTGAGCACTACTTATAAAACGGTCGCTCTCACACGACAAATAAAACAGCAACCCTGGGGTTCTCTTCAAAACTCCTGTAACCTCTGCTGTATTTTAGCAGGAACAGAGTTCCTGTGCGCGCACACATTCCTAAGTTTCTACTCTCCTCTCCCCCCGCTAGTCGGGAGGATAGGAGGGGGCCTCTGTTTATTTCTTCTTTTTATCAATGTACTTCAATAACTCAATTGCTTTTTCAAATTTAAATTGAACTGTTTTATAAGAATCTTTTACACCCCGAGCACAACAGATTCCTTTTGTTGGTTCGGGCCAAGCAGCGTCTGTGCTCTTCTCTGCAAGACAGCAAATGAAAAAAAAAATACTTCTCTCACCTATAAATCTTTTGTGTTGCAGCTTTTTGCCGTTTGCAGATCAAGCACAGTCACCGCATCGGCCCACCCAGGGATGCCAATTATGTTGTGGAAAAACGTGGACTCAGAATAAAAAAACGGAATCTGCTTTTTGCTCAGAGGGCCTGTTTATTCCAGAATAAACTCAGAAGATCTTCAGCATCTCACAACCCAATCATCGATAGAAGCCCCCGAATTCTTTCTCGTCCCGTCTCTTATAGCTCAAGGGTGTACCTCCCATGATTTGTTATCTGTTTTCCCGGAATCTTTGTTGAAAACACTTCTCAAGTAATCTTGTTACAATCATGGTTTTTTAGGTCATTCCGCAGACAGTTCTTAAGTAATCTGGACGAAGACCTTGAGATGTTGCTTATCTGGCCCACTAGGACAGGAAGGAGCAAAACTATTCCTAACACCACTTCCTCAAGATCACCTGTTTCTGCTGAGCCTGCATCAGTACCACAGCTGCATTGCACAGCAATGATATCACCTCAGCTGCTGCACTCCTCTAGTCTACCTTCTACTTCTAGGGAAGACAATGTTCAGGAAGACCTGGCTCGTCTTTTTAGACCATGCAGTTCTCCAATTGGCAGTGGAAGAGGACCTGCTCAAAGAAGACACAGAAACACCATGGTCGCACTTTTTTTTTTTTTTGTGTCTGCCAGAGCCTGACACATTGATTGTATCGACAAAAGAAGAGGCCACTTTTTATGAGGCATGTGGAATTGGGAAAAATCTTGTAACTTTTAACAAAAACTCAGGAGATCACAGTTTCTTGTCCCAACATCTGTACTCTGCATTTCCCCCTTTGAGAGGCTGGAGGATATATCCTGGCAAAAAGTGATATGAGTAAGCCGTTAACACTGCTACCTATTCCATCAAGTGGTTACTCTTTGGAATACCTTAGATGCAAAGTGGAGATAAGAGCTCCACTCTACATTGTTCCTCTACAAAGATCACTGACATTAAACCCACCATGCATCGAGGTAAAACCATAGCCCGCACATTTACTCTTTTAAAAGACCAGTGTAATTCTGGTAAAATATAGATTTTCTATATGATTGTAGACTACTGCTGTGATGGAGAGGTGCCCGTCATGCCACTCTGAACTTGCACAACACATTAAAACATGGTAAAAAAAAAAAAAAAAAAAATTTTCAATTATGGTTTCCTATAAAGAAAAAGCCAAACTGAAGTGACAGTAAAATTTTAATTTTGTAATGCAACTTCGTAGTGCCCAAACCCAGGAACACACTGAAGCACAGGTTTTGTCAGATGAAAGGTAGGACATTAATATTGATTTTTGCAAATATTTATAAGCTGATCTTGCAATGACAGAATATTTTTCAATTTGTTATTACAGAACAGATGAAGGGGCAGACCTCACTGCTACAATATTTGAGTCCCTCTAGGCAGATGCAGCTGTTCAAATAGAAGAGCAAGTCAACATTGAATGCTTTAAAGGGGCCATTTTCTTCCTTAAGGTGCATTCACACCAAACGCGATTAGCGAGGTGGCCAGTTCCAATGTTAAGTCAATGGTATAGACGCGACCTGCAGTCCTGCGGCGCTTTGTGAGCGGCCAGTGTGGTGTGAAGGTCTGGCAACAGCACGATCTGAGCGGCGCCATTAAAGCGCCGCGCCAGAGTGAACAAAAATCTCAGCTCTGGGGAGGTCTCTGCATCATGTCAACCCATCCCGGCTACTGTTGTGTGACAGTCTGTTGCTGGGCCCATGCAGCTGGAGAGTCATGCTCGCTATGCCGGCTAACGGGAGATGAGCTGGCGTCCAGACTGTCAGGATGTGCTTCAGGGACCCAAAATACGACAAACTCAGGAGAAGAAGAGAACCAGGTTTATTAAAGTCTTTACTCAGATGTTTCCCCTCCCAGGCCTTGGAGATCAACGGCAGATTGAGGTGAGGAGAGGTGACTTGCAGGGAAGAGAAGGAGTGGAGTCCCCTGTATGGCAAGGAAGGCGTGGCTCCAGGTAGAGGCGATAGGGGAAGAAAATGGACTCCAAGAGGGAGTGGCAAGACTCAGGATCCTGGGGCTTAGTCACCAGTTCTTGTAACACAAAATCACCAGGGATGTCTAGGAATGTTTCCAAAAAGGAGAAGGTGCGGGGACTTAGGAGGCTTTGAAAGAATCTGAGCAGGAGAGAGGCAGGGGCATGTGACGGCAGCTGCTGGCATTATGATGTCTGGATCAGGCTGAGCAGTATAGCTGGCAATCAGGTTGAAAGAACACTGCTAGAGGTTTCTCTGGAAGCCTGTAGTGCAACGATTCAGCAGAGAATGAAGGGCAGAGCGAGAGATATAAAGTAGCAGGCACAGGTGCAGGGAATCAGCTGATTGGCAGGAGGCAGGCTGCTGCTGCTGCTGTCACACAGACAGAGATCCCCTGCAGGATGGAGAGACAGCCTGATTGGACCTCCTGATCTTTATGATGCTTTTTCTTATTTTCATCGAGACAATTATTAAAAAAGGTCCCAGAATTTTATACTTATTTTTATGTTTTCTCCAGTTTATGCGGGACAGCGAGCTTTTAACATGGTCAGAGAGAGACAGAAACACCATGGAAGCGGCCATTATCCAGGCACTGCGGGACTGAAGCTCACTGTACCAGAGAACCTCTAAATCAGGGGTGATCAAATTTTTTGGCATGTGAGCTACTTAAAACTCAAAATACTGTGAAGTTTTCATTTTTAAGTGCTCAAATATACAACCAACATGCTGTTACAACAGAAACACATGATTCCTGTTTTAAAAACCATGAGAAATCCATGGATTAACAAATCCTTTCGTGACAACCCGAACGAGCCCACTCAGCATTTTGAAGATAGATGTCTTTGTTAGGTGACAAATCCTGTAGTTAATCACTTAATTAGTTAGTTTGAATTTAGTTAGTCCCCATGTCTACTTTTTTTGTAACTGAAAGACTCTGGGTTCGAATCTTGCGTCCCTTATTGGTAGCTAGTTTAATCTTTTTTCTTTTTTGCTAAATGACTCAACACACATTACTATAAATATTAATCAAAACATCAGGATAATTCTTTAGATCATTGTACATAGAGTTAACGATTCCATTCAAATTTGGCCTTTATACAAAGAAAAGCTCTTTCTCCTGTCATTTGTTTAGATGCATTTTTAAATGGTCTCAAACATGTGAACTAAAAATGTTATTGATCAGATTCCTGTTTTTTTTTCATAGTATCACTCATTGATAATTATTTGAATCAAAGTATCAAAGTATATTTAGAAGACCTTTAGATTTTAAGGTTTTAAAATTGCATTTGGTAAGAATGCATCTTTACACCAATAACTTTTGCCTTTTTTTTGTTTAGTTATTTGTTGTTGGCAGGCCGACTTTTGTCCTTGATGTGGAGCAAGGTAAACAAGAGTAAGACACTATTTAGTTTTATTTTAGTTCCTTTATTTCATTTATTCAGCATCAAATGTAGTGAAAGTGTATTATTATGTTTTTTTTATTTTCATTGCATCAATTTCACTTCAACTATTAGTAAATCAGAATATTGACATTGTCCTCTAAATTGCTTCATGTGGACTTTTTTTTTTTTTTTTTGCAGACCAGCTTTGGCATCAGTCTTGAAAGACCTGAGAAGCCAGGTGGATGAGGGACCTGCTCTCCCTCACAAGTGCATAAATGCAACAAGGGAGACCGTTTTAGAGAGTGCTTTCAAGGCACTCAGAAGACAATGATTCAATCCATGCCATCTGATTGAGATTGTCTTCATTGACAACGCCGGACAATCCGAGGGGGCTGTGGATGATGAAGGGCCGACCAGAGAATTTTTTTGAATGTTAGTTGGACAACTGTCATTTGTTTAGTGGCAACGATGACAGTAAAAAATAGACACTGGTGTCTCGTGGTAAGTAAAATGATATGCTATTTATGGTACTGAAGGAAGTCTTTTTTGTATCATAAGTAAATGAGTTGTGAGTTGTCACAAACTGATTCAATCCTCATTTGGGCTAGTTACGTCCCTTTTGGAAAATAGAAACGTTTAAATCACTATAATACCAAATTTATTTACTTAGTAACTTGTAAAAGAAGGCAGCCATTAACTAAATGACAAAATTTCAATGGGTTGAACCAGTAAAAGCTCAATGCCTTGACCTTTTGAACATTTATATTCATACCCATTTCTTTACATTTTTGACCTTCAGCTCTGGCTTCAGGGGAATATAAATTCCTGGGTCAGATGCTATAGCTCTTGCCTTAATTCATGGAGGCATCAAGCCATCATTTTTTTCTGAAAGGCTATTTTCTGAGATGTGTGGTCAAGCGACATTGGAAGTGACTTTAGAGGAAGTGGGTGACTGGGAACTCAAAGAAAAACTTCAAAAGGTACTTTTCATTTAGTTTTACATTATTCTGGCTGTTAGCAGTTGATGTGTAAGGGTGCATATGCATGCACTTCCTGACTCATATCAGTGTAATGGCACCATTTTCAATAAGTCAGATGTATTGCCCACAAGGGGTTGAAGTCGTTGAATTGCTTTGTGAAAATTGAAACAAAACAATCAGTAAACAAAGGGAACATTTTCTCTTAGTTAGTACACAGGTATTTGTTGCTTTGAATGCTCATGTAAGGTACAAAGTAATGATTTGCTCTTTGCTTGCTGTTATAGATAGAAAAAAAAGTTAACATTATAAATTGTGCTTTTTCAGATAATAGATGCAAACACTTTGGAGGAGGCACAGGATGCTGTGGCAGAAGTGTGTGGGTTCCTGTCTTTGCTGGGTTGTGCATCATGTTTATCAAACTTTGAGGAAAGACACACTCTTGTAAAAGATGCAGCAAGGGCATTTGTTGTGGGGAGCACACAAGGTGCCATGAGGTGTTTATATACCACAGTAGGTATATAGACATTATTCCTATTGTTTATGTAAGTAAAAGATATTGATAAAAATGTGAATTTCAGCCTGAATAAAAGCACACACTATCATCAATATTTTGTTTATCGGTGAAGATTATCTTACTAAACATTTGGCTAAAAGATGCAAATGACATTAAATAATAGCAAATTATTTTAGTTTAAAGTAGATAACGTTTATGGAAACTCAAGTGGCTTTCTCAAAAAATATCAAGATTTGTATAATAGGAAGGTTTACTTCTAAAATGTTTACGAAAAAGAAACAAAATAGCATTTGACTGTTTAAGATTTTTATTTAAACGCATACAGGAAATATAGACCTGTCATTAACATATTTTGCAGACTTGTTGAAGGTCTGGAAACTCTGGATGTGTGAAGAAACTCTAAAGCTGTGCGAAGGAATCCTGGAACTATAAAAGCTTTGTTTGTTGGGGCCAAAAGCAGGTATAACTGGAGGAGCTTCTGGAGCTCTTCAAGGTGTCCTTTCCAACTTCGGGAAGCAACAGGAGACAGTCAGAAAACACCACTTCCATGTTTTGGAAGGACTGGTTGTTGAGGCTGATGATTTTTTTTTTTAATCATCAGTCTTTTAATTAGAGCGTTTTTAAACAAAAGAAACTTTCTTTTTTAATTTCTTGCAAAGAAACGACACATTACATTTGTATTTTTTGTATTTCAGAGAGAAGCGATAAAGTTCTATTGACAAAGTAAAGGAAACAATTTACAAAGAAAGGGCTTTTCTGACGACATGGGGACACAACAGAAGCAAATGACGGCCGCAACGGTTGCAAAACCTATTGGTTAGTATTACATAGATTTTGATAAATGTTCAATTAACTTGTTCAGTAGACATTGACAATGGACCAAAGACAGTGGGAGCAAAAACAGATTTTGGCACAAATGGAACTTCATACATTCTTACTGTTTGGATGTCAACACTTGATTTTTCATTAGATACACTGAATGTTCATCAAAAGTAACAAAGTGTGGTTATCAGTCTATGTTGTAAGCAAAAATCATGCTCCTAAAAAGTTCAAAAATGTAAAATGAACTGATTGTTAATCAAAAGTGAGGAATTGTGCTTTTGTCAATGTAGTTGCAAAATTTTTATTATATGCCTAAAAATTTCACAAGTTTCAAATTTCATATTTCTTACTTTCAGGACGTCAAAACAAACTTTTTCACAAG
Source organism: Oryzias celebensis (assembly GCA_014656515.1). Taxonomy (NCBI): domain Eukaryota; kingdom Metazoa; phylum Chordata; class Actinopteri; order Beloniformes; family Adrianichthyidae; genus Oryzias; species Oryzias celebensis. The sequence continues at coordinate 23,534,119 of BNCR01000014.1, forward strand.
GTACAATGATTGTTGATCAACTCAATGGCACAGTGGGCCAAAATCCAAAACACACCTTTGGCCATGGGCTGAAAAGGATAAATATTTTTGGTACACACTCAAATTTAACCTTTAAGACGTATCTGTTTAAACATAAATATAAATTAAAAACAATCAAGAATATTATTCTACAAAAAATCTACTTAAACCTTCAAATATTTTTGCTCTCATTAAAAATATATCCTATCAAAACTATACCAATATAAACATGCTGCAGTACACCACCACAAACAAGACCTGGAATTAAAAATGAAATTTGTGTTTTTCAACAAAAACTAATCAAGTCATTTCGTTTTCTTTGCTTTTGTGTGGTTTTATCAGAAATTGACTCCTGGCATCATTTTAACATCCAATTCATTTCTGTCTGGTGTGTGAGATCTTGTGTCTTTGTGAAACACATCAAAGTGAATTGATTTTTAAAAACCTGTTATTGTCAATATAATTTTATATAATATAATGCTTTTAATAAAACATTAAAAACTAAACCAAATAACTTTTAACTTGAGATTAGTACAGAAATATTTGGTGTTTTCCTAAATTTGTGCAACACCAACAGTAAAAATCCTCCCAAAAACTTTGTATTCTTAAACAAATGATCTACCGTTTATTTATTAATATCTGAAAAAGTGCAGCTGTTATCTTCATCTTCATCTGTCCTATTATTGCAACTTTATGTCAGATACAAACACCAAAGAAATGACAAACTTAAGACATGTAATAAAAATGTTTTTGTGGTCTCGCGAGGGAAGGTGGAATGTTTAAAGAGACGGCAATGGATCAGTGCACACAAGGGCAGTAGGCGGGTTGTACAATGTTTAAAAACGAGTTTTATTGCAAAAAAAAAATACTAAAAACAGCATAAACACCCCCCCCCCCCCCCCCCCCCCCAAACCAAAGTTGGGGGAACAGGAAACAGTTGCTGAAGCCCAAGGCCGCTATAAAGTAGAGTTTACAAAAAACCATAACCTGCTCAAATTCACCCACTCACGTGATGCAGAGCACACACTCAAATTGTGAATCCCTTCACCCAAAGCACAGCAATCCACCTGGGGAAAGACTTCCACTTAAACAGCGGCCACACTCGGGTCCTCAGCACTGAAGGAATGGGGCCACAAAAGAAAAGTAAAAAAGTGTCACACTACAATACAGACACTCCCATGCATCAAAAACAGCAACATGAACAAGAGCCGTTAAACAGTCTGTGGGTTGCTGGTAGGCAACCCTCCGTTAATCCCTTTGACGGGGAGGGGGAGCGAGTCCGTGTCGGAATGCCCCGTCCGTCAGCTGGACCGCTCGAATCTGTGGCCGCGGGCGTCCACGCTGGAAGAACCCCCGTCACACATCCGACGCGTTCACAAACACGAGAGTGTAGCAAAATAAAAGTTAATCAAGAAAGCAGCAGCTGTCTCCACAACCGGAAGCACAGAGGGTCCCTAGTGAGGGAGAACAGATTAAAACTGCTGGAAGGGAAATTGCATGACCTGCATGTCACCAGGCTTACCAGAGGGTCCGGGTTCATCACCTGAAAGTGACAAGCTGCACCACGCCCAAGGATGCAGGGGCGCTAATGGAGCTTGTGGGTGACGTTTTTCCTCTCTGGAGCTGTAAGGCTAACCAGAGGGTGCAACCAGACGTGAGTGGTTCCAAAGGCCAAGAGATGCCCCTGGAGAACATTGGGGACCCCAACAGGCCACGCCTGCAAATAATCACGCAACAACACCTGTGCCAATTAATTCTGCTACATGTACAATGCATAAACAGTTCATTAAGAATTACATTATTAGCGTACCGCTGGGTAAACTATAGACACGTGTCATGATGAGCCGTTTCACCTCTCAGTCTACTACGGTGAAGTTAGTTTTATGTTGGATATTCAACAGACATTCAGCGTGGATCGGCAGCAATGTCTTTTAAGGAAAGTCAACAAATAAACAAGTGCATGATATGGCGAAGATTTTAGATCAAACCCAAGAAAAAGCAAGTTTTTATGTCAAAACAGTAAGAATAATGACAAAAATGACAATATTTAACACTTTTTAACTTTTTAGGCTAAGAACATGAATTTTGCTAACAACATTTTTGATCAATAATCACTTTAGCGTATGAATAGTATGTTTATAAGTCCAGACTGAAAGATGAATAACAAAATTGTCATGCTATTCCCATGGCTACTTCCTTTGGACTCAGCTGTCGCTTGGCTATCATCTCATCTTCTCCCTGTTACTATATAAGACAGACCTCCTCCAGTATTCATCATCAGTTTGTTATCTTCTCTGGTATAATACCTTGGCCTCGTAACTTAACTAGCCTTACAGTTACGTTTCTATCTACATACCTGTTTCCTAACCTCTACTGCCACGCCATGCCTTCAAGCCAAGCCACTGTTCATTCCACTCACCCCCAAGTTCTACCTGCTGCCGGTCCTAGGTTCCGTGTCCACATTACGGACTCATGCTCACAACCTCAACATCCTGCTGCCATCAAACTCCACAACCGCTGCGGTTTATCAGTCACTCCAGGAACAATAAAAGTTTCTTTCTCCCATTCTTTGGTGTTACCGTGTCCATCTAGGTTGCTAACATCTGGGTCTGCCTCTCCTCGCACAACAACATGACAAAAATTGAGATTATTTCACCATTTTTAAACTTTTTAGGCTGAGAACATCATTTGTGAATCACAACACTCTCTGAAAAACAAATATTTTAACTTTTGATCAACAATTAGCCCTTGTGCTTTCCAGGAAACAAAAAAAATGCATGTGTGTGTGAGGGGGGAGTCACTTTAAAAAATGCGTACCCCACGTTTTCTTTTTGTCCAATTCTACCAGGGATCGCCATTTCTTCCTTTTTCTCTTCTCCCTCGGCCCCTGGGGGCCGTGCTTTTCCCGTTTAGTCCCCCCCTCCCTCTCCCACTGCCTTCTGCGGTCATCGGGAGCCCACATTACTTTTGTTTTTATTTTCTTTTTTCGTTGTCACTAGGGAGCGTCATTTTCTCCATTAGTTCAACCCCCTCTACCTCCTTCTGGGGTCTTCGGCACCCCAGGTTTTTTTTTTTCTCGTCTTCGTACACCAGCTGGATTAGATGGAGCCTTGAGTGTGAAATGCTTTACAGTTCATTATTTTTTAATGAACCTTCCCAGCATTCTGAGGTCTGTTTGTATCATTCTCTACCAGAGCATGTTAACGTTGGGAGTGGAGTCAGCCTGACCCCACAAGACAGTGCAGAGTCAATAGCAGATTTTCTCCACCTTGGCATGCAGGAGGGTTAAAGGACTATCGGTTTTGTCACAATTCTTTCCGTTTGAAAATATAAACCTACTGTTTCTCAAGGTACACTGATGACAACCTGTACTTTTGAGTTAATTTTACAATCAAAAATCATGTTCTCAGCCTAAAAAGTTCAAAAGTGTAAAAGGATTGTCAATTTTATCATAATTCTTTCCATTTGCAAATTTAAACCTACTTTTTTACAAGGTACACTGAATGTTGATTAGAAACGATGTGTGATTTTGTGTCACTGTTAGGTGCAAACATCCAGTCCCCAGCTGTAACTGCTGTGCAATTACATTAAAGTAACTTGAGTAGCAGGAAGTGTCTTGACGTGTGCTTCAAGAAAAAAGTGGTCATTGTTTTTCTTTTTTGTGTAAGTTATTTTCTTTCACTTTCTTGAATAGGTACAAAGTATCACAAAAATAAATAAATACATTTCAAGGAGATTAACAGATCCCAAACATGATAATAACACAGTCTAAGATTAATGTGCTGCCATGCTTCCCAAGTTCTAAATCCAATTAAACCACTAAAAAGACGTGGCAGCTCCAAAAGTGCATCTTAACCAATAGAGGGCCAGAACGGCTGCATGACCAAAGAATGACAGGCGCATACATCCATGAAATGCAATAAACAATCAAATTTTAGCCAAATGGCTCCAACACCAGCCTAAAAGAGTTCAATTATTTACAAATAAAAAAGCTGAATATTTCAGTGTGAAAAAGTTTTCAGCCCCTTTTCTCTGAGTGCATCCAATAGTCTTCAGAAGTTGCTTGATGATTGGTGACTGATCAAATGTTGTCTTCATGACTTCATATAGTTCACCTGTGTGTCATTTTTGTGACAGTTTCTGTAGTTTGTCAAGAGAATATTAATGACAGTATTTTATTGTTTTTACAGTCAATGGCCAACTGTCTCTCTTAACTCTCAACTTTATTTCTCTGCCTGGTGCGTTCACTGAGCTAGACAAAGCAGTTTATCAGAGAAAATGTCAAACACTAGAAGAGCTTATCAATTATAACTGATTGTTGTAATTGTGTTGTTTTAATTGAGCATTAGAGATAGGCTAACAGGCTTGGTCACCCGGAGAAAGCTTGGAGTAGAGCCACTGCTCCTCCACATTACGACGAGACAAATAATTTGGCTCTGAGTTCTAGTTCAGATTCTGGTCACTCCCCTGGGGGGGTTTACTGAGCATTTGTAATTGGTCGGAGACCGCGAGGAAGACCCAGGACACACTGGAGAGATTATGTAGCTTGACTGGCCTGGGAACGCCACTAAAGAGGAGAAAGTGGGCAGGGAGATGAAGTCTGGGCATCTTTGCTTAGACTCCTACTAGATGGAAGGAGAATTCTTAGTAAAGTGATTTTGTTTTTTGCTTACTATTTTTTTTTAGCTATTCAACAGTTGAATGTCAGATTTTTGCAATTTTTTCTTTATTGTATTTACAGTATTACTGTTAATTTATTCTTTCTTTTGTGAAACTGTATTGTTTCCTAACCCCTTAGCTAGGCTGCTTTTAACATTTTCATCTCAGTGGCTGTTAATGTGGGTAAATAAATGAAATAAAACGTTGTCTAACATCTGACAGGCTTTAATTTCACAGACATTTTGCTCTTTTTATGGAAAATCTAGGGGGTCATAGGTCATGTTTTTTAGACCATTATCACAAGGTAACAGAACACAATTATAGCTAATTTTCCTGGAGAAAACTAGAAATCAAACCTTGAAAAGTCTGGACAGCTGCATATGACTCCGTATTGATGGAGACTGTTGTTTCTGAGACACTTCGGTCAGACACTCTCATCTGAGTTCAATCACTACAGTAATCAGTGAAAAGTTGATCAATAGAGACTGTCCTGTGTTTGAAATGTCAGCTCACATCTCTCTCTTCCTTCCTGTTTTTACGACAGAGCTCTTGCTGCCTTTGCTGTAGTTGTGGTCGTTTAAGAGGCTTTGCTTCCATCATTTCCCATTAGTTGTTGATGTCCCTTTGTGAACACCAGAGGGAGACAACCGCAGGTTTAAAATGACCAACTTTCAAACACTGTAAAATTATTGTATTTAATTTTTAAGCTTGCATAGAACTTTCTGTTTACATTTATATAATGTGTCTTTTCTCCTGGCATCACGCTTCTATGGTTAACTTTTGATTTGATATATTATTAATGTGAGAGTTTTTACAGAAATGCCTTTAAAAGTAGAGTGACAGGTACAGCTTAGAGAAGTACGTTTGGCAGATCCAAACATTTGGGAACTGAAAAATAAAATAAGACCAATTTTAAATTCCAAAAGAAAAAAGATACACAGCTGAGATTTCTGTCTTTATTAAATATTAGTATTAATAAAGTTCACCGTTCCATGACCAACTGTAATAAATTGTGGGTGAAAGTCATCATCAGAGTGTTGCTGACCTCCAAAACATATCTTAAGAGGAATTAATTTACAGTTTTTCTGTGTTTAAACATCATCCACACCATGGGCCAGATCAGCCTGTTCACAATTTCAGACATCAAATGAAACTGGACCAGCAGCAAACTTTTCCATGGCAACAAACCTCTGGAAAGTGAACCAGCCTCAAAAGATATTTCATAGTTAATTTAGACTTTGCAAAACATCCAATCCTGGTTCGGAGAGGAGGTCCCTGATGGAGAAGCCCAGAATGCTAAGAAGAGCTTGAACAGCAGTGCTGCGTTCAACAAAACATTTACCTGGAAAACCTCTGATCCAACAAGTGATGTGCTCAGCTATGAGGTAATTTAGAAAGAAGACTTAGCTGCAAGTTCTGCATAATGCCACAAATACCAAACCTAGATTAAAACCTGTGCATCCAACTAGAGACTGCGAGGAGAAGAGCCCTGAAAAAAGGCTGATGAACACAGTCCAGGCTCTGGATGGGCAAACCTTGAGAAGTTTAAAACATTCCTGCAGGTTTGTGTGGAAGATCAGGAACAAATGGGAACACATAAAAGTAGCTTTCACTGCAGTCAAACAACAGCTGAAAATGAGGACGAGAAATTCACACCAAAGTAAGGCATGCAGCGGAAAAGGACTGAGACCTCCCCATCATAAGGGAAGGACTGGGCAGCAAACTGAGGGACTGCAGTGGATGCTAATGAATCCTTGATGTTAATCATAATAAAGTGACATAACTTCAGATGCTGCAGAAACTTAGCAAAATTTTCAAATGTTTTTAAAAACACCAAATATCTCAGGAGTCAAATGTTGATGAAAATACAGTCACATATCTCCCCAGATCTCCTTCTCATCCACAGACAGAGCTCTCTTCTTCTCTCAGATTTAGGCATTTTCTCCATATTTTGCACATGAGCTTCGCTGCAAATAAAAGAGCTTCTTGATGCATGTTCAGCTCATCCATCATGAACATCAGACAGATATGTCATTAAATCCAGAAATAAACACACACTTCCACAGCGCCTTCACATCAGATCATTGCACTTGAAGAAATTAATAAACCAGAACTTTTTGATTCAATGAGATTGGAATGTTTCAACTTTAGGACTGCTAAAACCTAAGTGAGTGAATTTTCTGATCAGTTTAATTTTCCCATCAACATTTGGTGTCCATCTATGTTTCTATGTGTTTGTTTATGCATGTGTTTGTGTGTGAGTAAGAGAGGAGTTCTAGGATAAAAACATGTAAAAACAGCAGAGCGCTGAAACCTTTTAGCAGTGAGGACTGGCATGCGTGGTCTCTCCTCAAGTAGCCTGTAATGTTCAAGATGAATAGATAAAATGATAAATAGGTTTATAAATGTCATGCACATCAAACTGCTAAGTCTCCATCAACATAAAAGATTACCTCTGGTTACAACAAAGTGCATGCTCAATTTAGATAGGAAATAAGAAATAAAAAGATTCTTCCATAAAGTAACAGTCTTATTAATCTGGATCCTTTTCACAGCCCCCCCTCAGTCAACCTCTGAAAGGGTTTCGTGTGGGGTGGAGGGGCAGGATTTGTTGCTGCTTCTGGCATCCATCTTCCTGTCCTGCAGGAAGTCTCGAATCTCTCCTGGCAAATTCTGGAACTTCTCCTGAAACTCCAACTCCACGGCTGCCTGAAGCTGCAGGAGCAAAGCAGTCAGTTCAAGGCTGGTGGTGGTGGTTGGGATTTCTTTTCTTTTCTTTTCTTTTTTTTTTTTTTTTTTTTTTTTTTGGGGGGGGGGGGGGGTAGCAGGACTGAACAGATGTGGCGCTTAAATTTCAGGGTCTGTTTTTATCTGGTCTTACCTTGAGCTTCTGGTCCTGGATCTCCTGCAGGAGCTGGTTGTGCTGTTCCACCAGCTGATCATGGCGCTTCGCTTGAGTCTCCTCCAACTCAAAACGTAAAAAACATCAAGTGTTTGGGTTAGTTAAAGAAAGGTGTCAGCCATTTCAGCTAGAAACCTTCAACAAGGCCCTCACCCGTTTAATGTTCTGGACCACTTCATTAACGTAAGACTTGTTGATCTCAATCTTTTCTCTAGAACAAAAAGCATTTTGGTGAAACCGCTTTCTCTGTCCGTTCAGTAAGCCGCAGTGAAGCACTAAAATCTTACTCCTCAGCCAGATGTTTCTCTTTGGTCTTGGCCTGGTTGATCTTCTCTGTTCTCTTTCGATCCATCTGCCTCTTTAGTTCCTTTTTCTCTCTGCAGAGGCAGCAAAGATGCTTTGAATTAACCATCTTGTGTCAAAGAGCTCTTTTTTCTATACAGAGTTCTTTTCTCTCAATCTGCAGAATTCCTGGTGCTTTCAAGATTTTCCTTATTAAGATTTGAGGGCAGAGTCTCATCCATCAGACTCCTCTCTGCAGGAACCACTCCCTGCTTCAGTTCAGGAGGCAGACAACCTCTCTTTTGATAAATGGTTGAGTTCTTACTTATCACAGACATCCTTAAGTTTCTTCATCTGCCCTGTGTGGCTCTCCTCAGCCAGGCTGCTTAGACGTTCTGTCAGCTGAAAAAAAAGAGATGTTTGAGGCAAAGGAGGTGTGTGCAGTGGAGCTGAGGGGGTCTGTAAGCAAGAATTTACCATTTTAATGTGCTCCCTCTGCAGGTACTTCTGGCTGTAGAACTGTTCCTGCCGCAGAGTCAGGAGTTGCTTCTGCTGATCCTCTCTTAGCTGCTGCAGCTGCTCGTCCTTCTCACTTTCCGAGCATGAAGCTCTGAACACAAAGTTTCCATCATGGACTCAATCGTTTGATTATCTTTACTGGAAGTGCACAGACCTTAATAGGAGACATACCGGCTCTTGCTGCACTGCCGGGCCATTTTCTTGTATTTGTTGTTGAACTCTCTGAGGTGCTCAGAGGTTTTCTTCTGGTGTCTCCTGGTCAGCTCCTTCAGTTCCTTGAACTGACGCCTCTGCTCCTTTGAGTAAAGTTTGGACTGCTGCAGATGTTCCAGTAAGCACGGAGGAACATCTGCAGAACAAGTCATGATATTTCTTCCCTCAGAAATGCATTACTGTAACAAAAAACAACTTCTTAGAATTTTTTTTATCTCATAACAGGAAATTATCTTGATAGCCTGTTGATAGCCTCTTGATCTCTGTTGAAAATTTAATAAAACAGATCAAAATACATTGATGTCCGACTGCATTTTGTGGTGGGCTGATTGTGTAAACAGGGCTGCAGCGGATTGTTTTAGACCCAGAAGTGGTGAAAACAGTTTAAACGGAAGTAGCAGACATGCCACTCCACTCATTAAATTAAAAAAAAGTAAAACATATCTGTCAAAATTGGTTGATTTTATAATGACACAAAAAACAGCTAAGCTAACTCAGGGCTAAAGTAAGCTAATTGGCAGCCGACTGTTGTGGTAGTAAAAAGAAAAATAAAACAAAACGTAAAAAAAAAAAATTAAAGAAGACAGTAGGATTAGAATATCCAACTTTCTTTCTGTTTCAGATTTTTCTTTCTTTTTAATTATCTCTACGATCGGCTGCCAATTAGCATACTTAAGCTCTGGATTCGCTTAGCTTCATCCATTGTTAGTTCCATCCATTTCTTAGCCCGCTATCCTTTTAGGGGTCACAGTGCTGCCAGATCCTGTCCTGGGTACTGATGGGTCAAGGCAAAAGTACATCAGGACAGGTCCAGGGGCTGCAGCGGTCGCGCCCGCCTCACCTGTCATAGGAATAAACTGCCCAGCTAAGCGGGGATCCCCCACTCTAATATGCCGCCACTGGCCAGTGCCAAGGTGTGTTCCCCCTGCCAAAAGGATGCCTAAAATTGGGGAAGCAAAATGTGACAGGGGAAATGTACTTTGACACAAGACCGGCACCGGCAGGCAGCAGCACAGAGAAGGGGGAATGCCTCAGCCGCCTGCTCGGGCATTTTTTAAAATTTTCTTTCATCATTCTCTTATTAACGTCTCTCTTTGTTTGCCACCACTTCCGGGCCCGTTGCATTGTTTAGACCTCCGCTCTTGTCAAATGGCAAAAAAAAAAAAAACTGCTGTAAATATCTTTTTTTCCCAGTAGAGCTACAATATCAAGATAGTTTCCTGCCGTTGGATAAATATTCCTAAAACTTTAGTTCTATTGTAATTTAATAAATGAGTTGCAATGTGAGGGCGCACTCAGTTGAATCGATGTTCCAGGACTCTTTGTACAGTGGGTACAAAAAGTATTCAGACCCCCTTAAACTTTTCACTCTTCGTTTTATTGCAGCCATTTGCTAAAATAGTTCATTTTTTTACTCGTTAATGTACAAAAAGCACCCCATATTGACAAAAAAACACCAATTTTTTTACATTTTTGCAGATTGATTAAAAAAGAAAAACTGAAATATGGTTCTAAATATTCAGACCCTTTGCTGTGACGCTCATATTGAACTCAGGTTCTGTCCATTTCTTCTGACCATCCTTGAGATGGTTCTACACCTTCATTTGAGTCCAGCTGTGTTTGATTCTACTGATTGGACTTGATTAGGAAAGCCTCACACCTGTCTATATAAGACCTTCCAGCTCACAGTGATGTCAGAGCAAATGAGAATCATGAGGTCAAAGGAACTGCCTGAAGAGCTCAGAGACAGAATTGTAGCAAAGCACAGATCTGGACAAGGTTACAAAAATATCTGCTGCGCTAAAGGTTCCTAAGATCACAGTGACCTCCATAATCCTTAAATGGAAGATGTTCGGGACGGTCAGAACCCTTCCTAGAGCTGACTGCTTGGCCAAACTGAGTTATTGGGTTAGAAGAGCTTTGGGGAGGTCAAGTACATGGATATCCTGGACCAAAACCTGTGTGTTCAGGACCTCAGACTGGACCGAAGGTTCACCTTCCAGCAAGACAATGACCCTAAACACACAGCTAAAATAACCAAGGAGTGTCTTCACAACAACTCTGTGACTGTTCTAGAATGTTCCAGCCAGAGCTCTGACTTAAACCCAATGGAACATCTCTGGAGAGACCTGAAAATGTCTGTTCACCAACGTTTACCATCCAACCTGACAGAACTGGAGAGTGGATGAGAGTGGAGGAATGACAGAGGATCCCAAATCCAGGTCGGTTCTTTGTCAATATGGGGTGCTGTGTGTACATTAATCAGGAGAAAAATGAACTTAAATGATTTTAGCAAATGGCTGCTATGTATAAAAGTGTGAAAAATTTAAGGGGTGTGAATATTTTCCCTACACACTGTATATGCCTGTGACGTCTTTTTGACAGTTTATCAGGAGAAATTTGTATTCAAAACAAAGACAAATTGTATTCAAAACAGACAAGTCAAACGTAAAACTACATGTTATATTCATATTTTTATGAAAAAGTTGTGCACAAAGTATTAATTTGTGTACAACTTTGCCTTTATGAATACGACTTTTTTTTATGAATATGATTCGTGTTGACAACTATCTTACCCCATAGAAAAAAGTTTTCTACAAGCATCAATTGATCTCAAATGTTTCCTGTTCATTTTTTCTTAACTGTAAAAAGTGAATTGACTAGATATAATTAGACTATAGTTTTTCATCTAGAGTCAAAATAAATGCAAAATAAATGCAAACCTGATTTTGAATTTATAAATCAAGGTGCTGAGTAAGTGAAACACCAACCTATCAAAACACTCAAAACCAGGTCCTCTGTCTTCACAGACACTTTTGCTGCATCTGAGGTTCAGAAATTATGATGAACATCAAAAACAGATGTTTCAGAAACAAGTCTTTGTTTGCATTCATGTGTTTTTATGACCTGCAGCAGCTGCTTGCTGATTGGCTGAGGAGGCTTTGGGAGTCGTAGCAGCAGGCGTGTGGCCTGCCTGAGTTGAGGCGGGACTGAGGCCGTTTTCTACCGGAGCAGTTTTGAGGTCGGCCCTTCTCTCTGTGGTGCTGTCAGCCACATCCTACAAGACGAAACAAGCAAACCTCCAGGTTCCGACTTCATGTGGCTTTAAAGAAGCCAAAGAGATCAGAATTGAAGTCACCTCTGTCTGTCCCTCCTCCTCGCCATCCTCCAGAGTCAAAGCTGCCAGCTGTTTGGATCTTTGCTCCAGCAGATTGACATATCGGATTGGGTTTGAGAGTGCTTCAATCACATCTGCAGGAAAAACAAAGCTGGGATAAGACAAAACATTCTTTCAGCAAAGCAAAAGCTTCAAGCTGTTTCAAACTGCATTCCATGACTCGCTTAAACTACAATGCAGAGGGGAGAAAATGTCTTAAAAATCATAACCTAAAATTGTGTGTGGTTGAAGGAACTTCAGAGGTTTGAGTTACTTTTCATTGCATTATAGCTTCCTGTGTTTTGGATAAAAGGAATTCAGATTCTTTCACACTCTCCTGTGTCTCTTTAAGTACGTGGGAGTTTTTCAAGTGGTTTTAAGAAAGAATAACTGGATCTTACAGTCTGTACCTGCAAAAGTGTCTGGGACATAATCTTTGACCTCAATGTAGACGAACACGGCCGGCAGCATCAGCGACTGATTCTTCTCGTTCCTTAGGCTGATGTAACGGTACCCTGCAGAGGAATCCATAGTTCATTCTTTTATTTTTCTGATGTATTTATCTGACTGTACTGACATTTCCAGCTTATTGGTACATTCCCGGGGAATGAATTCACTCAATTGGAAAAAAAACTGTAAGTCAGCTGCATTTACACTCATTTTCAGGCTTAACACTAAATCACATAATTCCTGCTGAATTTCCCCAGGTTCTGCTAAACCATGGACTCTGTATTTTAAATTACTATTTAGGTCTTTGCTTTCAAATGACAGACTCAAACTGGAGTCCATAAATTCATGTAGCGACTGTTTAATGAACCCTTACTGTCTTTTATGTTGGTAGATTCTCATAGCAGGAATGGTTTAGGGACAGGAAAAAATTGGCCTCTTTGATATAATTTAGACCCATAAAACTGTTTTGTTTTAAAATGTCTGTCTCAAGATTTCACAATGTTGAAATTGCTCCAATTCCTCAAACTCATTCCTTCCTTGTTATAGACACAGCAACATGTCCAATCACCACAAATTAGACTAAAAGCAGTTACTTTGAACAAATTGTGTGAGCCAATCAAGGGTAGAGGCTAAAACGCAAACATTGTCAGTTTAACCAATCAAATGTGTGCCCACATTGGGACTGTCACCACAGTCCTGTTTTTTTGTTGTATTTTTAGTTTTAAATCCCTTTCACAAAAAGCCGACTACGTGTGTTGCGTTGTCATGGTTACAGTTCAAGCGTGGCATGAAGCGAATGCACTCGCTCTTTCCTCTCTGAGAAAAGTGATCGTTGCAAGAAAATAAAGCATCATTTCACAGGGAATACTGGCCCCTTCCCGCATGCTTTTACGATGATAAAACAAAAATGTGTTTTAAAGAAACAAATTCAAGTTCAAATCTCCCAGTGTTTCATTTACTCCTTGTCTTCTCTCTTTTTCTTCTGCTTCATCTTAGTATTTGAAATGATAAAATTTCCCAAACAGATTAAAGGAAACTATAAAATACCTCATGCCTTTTCTACTGTCTTGCTGTTGTGATAAACTGTGGAATAAAGTTTGTCAAATGAATTATGATATTAACAAGAAAGTCGTGGTCAATATTGTATCGGTCAGAAGTGTTCCTATTGTCTTTTGATGTTTTTTTTATTAAAGCACTCTGGACCTGATTAAATTTTTTTTTTAATTGTTCAAGATTTTAAAAAATCCCCTAAGTGGTGTACAAGTAAAGTTGAAACTCTTTTATATTAATAGATTTCATAAAGCTGCTTTTTTGATGTATTTTGATCTTCTACTGCACCACAATCTCACAAATTTAAATGAAAATACCTCAAAAATGAAGATTTTCACTGCAATAATTTGATTAAAAATATTTAACCAAATATTTGTATTTGATTAAATATTTTTTTACATTAATTACACGATAAATTAATCGCACAAAAAAACAAATCACATGACACCAAAAATGTTTTGATGCCTATCAGAGTGCTTGAATACTATGATATAAAGCAAATACTGTAATTTTACATCCATCCGTTCATTTTCAGAATGTACTGAATCCCTTTTAGGGTCACAGGGTTGCTGATTCCAATCCCGCTACTGTTGGGCAGAGGTGGAATTCACCTTGAACAGGTCTTCAGTCTGCTGGAGTCTGTTTCTGTTGCTATCTGAATTGTTATTTTAGAGCAGGGGTCTGTAATCTTTAATGGTAAAAGAGCCATTTGGGTTAGGCCATTTCTTTCTGTGGCCATTGAACCTAAATTTGGCCTTTGAACAGCAACTTTGCAGCTTTGCAGCAGAAAATCAAGATATAAGCTCTAATATTATTCTAATAATAATCCACTCTGACCAATAGATTAAACTTTTTGCTATAATTTGTTATGAGATGAACTTAAAAGCAAAGCATAAATGACAAAACTTAACTAGATATTTGCATTACCTACAATTATGCTAGTGTGAGTGAAGCTGAATGTGGCAGCTGTAACTGAAAGTGCTGAAGCTAATATCCTAAAACACTGAAGCTGATAGCTGAAAATGCTGTGGCAATTAGCCTAAAAAGCTGAAATTCTAATTTATCCAAAATAGTTAGCCTAAAGCTAAAATATCTAAAGCTAAAATCTTGGCTAAACTCCTATTTAGCCTTAAAAAATTTGAAAAATGTCTAATATATCCAAAAACATTTAGCATAGTGCTAAAATATTAGCTTAATGCCAAATTATCCTAAAAAAAAACAAAAAACAAAAATGCTATCATATCGTTAAAATTACAGCAAAATAGTGACAAAACCCCAGTAGATGCCAAAACAGCAGTTTCTTAAAAATTAGCTAAATGCCTAATTAGCTTGAAAAACTGGAAGAATGTCTAATTTAGCCAAAACAGCTAGCATGTTGCTTAAATAATTGGCTAAACTCCAAATTAGCCAAAAAAAAACTGAAAAAAAAGTCAATTTTAGCCAAAACAGCTAGCATTTGCTAAAATAAAAACTAAATACCAAATTAACCTAAAAAACCTCAGTAGATACCAGATCCAGGATGGACACTGTACTGCAGGGCCACTGAGCTGGTCTTTAAAGCAAACAGTAAAAAAAGGAACATTAATTTGTCTTTGAATGGGTCAGAAGAACTGTTGAATCTACCCTACAGTGAGACTGTGGTGGGCCTTCATGTGTGTAGAAGAGTTCTGCAGTCGCCATGGAAACAGCTCCTCTAGCAGGCAGAGGAAAAGACGGAGGGGGCATAAGCTTTTCTCTTTGAAAGTAACAGTTTTAAGATGGCTCAAACAAATGCTTATTTCTTTTAAACCATTTATATCTGCATAAAAATGAAAACACCATCAGAATTCAGAGATGCTGAATTACAACTACTGGGATTTTCATGTTTTTATGCCCAAAAAGTAATCGCAAGTTAAAAACAACAAGTAGACATGGATATTCTAAAAAAACAGAGTTGTCTGGGATGTCCACAAGACATCTATAATACATGTAATGAACAGGCTGAGGGGTATGGATCCCCATGCAACAGGTTTCAATGGTGAGAATAAACACACAAGGGCAAGGCTGGACGAAGTAAAAAAAAAACAGGCAAGGGTCAAAAACATGGAGTGAAACAGGGAGTCAAAAGGCAGGCAAAGATCAAGGCACGAAGAGGCAAACAAACAAATAATGCTCAGAAATGTATGCTGTGCAAAACAAGACTTTGTGTGGAACAGAGTTCAGAGTAGGTATATGTATGCTTGGATGGTAATGATGATAAGAAGCTCCCTCTGATGGCTAGAGGTGGGGCTGGATGATTGACTCCTGACAGATGTAGTTTACCAGTAGTTATTTAATAAATATCCTGTACCCAGGGGACTCACAAACTGAGAAAACATTTTGTCAGTAGTTCTTGTATCTCCAACAGGAAAATACCAACTTATCCAGACTCTTACTTTTGTTTAACCAGAGCTCTGTTAAATGAAAGACAGGAGGATCTTGTCTGTGGAAAGTTGTTTTTACGTTGAGAATTTCTTTTTTAACTTGAAAAAAAAGGAGGGAGAGCTTCCAGACATCCCCACACCAAGACCCCCGCCGAGGCAGCAGCGGACCAGGGCCCGCACCCGCACCCATACTGTGGGGTCAACGGAGGAGATCCGCCCGCCAGGCAGCCTGGCCAGACACCCTGACCAGGGCCCGCAGGACCACCACATGGGCCCCCAGCACCCGAGCGCAGTGAGGTACGGAAACGCAGAGCACAAGGCCCAGCCCAGCCAGGAGAGCAGCCCTCCCACCGCGCCAGGCAGCCCAGAGCGGGGCCCCACCCCCGAGAGCCCCACCACCCCACACAAGCTGCCCACCACCACCCAGGAGTTCTGAGCATCACCCACCCCAGCCCCGGGTACGTGCCCGGGCTCCCCAAGGGAGACCCGCTCCGAAGCTCCAACTTAACAGCACCCTTTATGACATACACCCTTTAAACATCAAGAAACACCCCAACACCCTCTATCTCATACACAAATACAGTACGCAAGAAAGTGTGGGACTACTGATCTTCTGTCCTCTACACCAGCCATGGTGTAGAACAAGGCCTTCTGCAGTGGCGACCTTGTCTCTTGGGTGTCAGCCTCCTGGGCCTGGCGGCCCCCTCCCCACATGGGGAGAGGGATCCCTTAGTTCTCAGGCAAGTCCATGTGCATTCCATCTGAGCCTGGAAGGTGTCCGTGTCTTCATAGTGCGGGTTCATGTCCTTGCCCTCAGGTGCCCGACCACTCCTAAATCATAACACTTGGGCAGCCTGGTAGGGGCCATGTTCCTTACACCTTCTGGGACTCCCACTTCTCTTGGTCATCCTTCCTCTAGGTGGGGGTGGCTGACCCCTGCCGTGCTCTCTTCTGGATCTCCGCAGTTGCCTGGAGTTTTTGGGCGGGTCCCCCTTGGGGGGCCCTGGCTCAGCATGTGTATCTCAGACACAGACCCTCATGGCCGCAACAAGATCCAAGATGCTTGGAATTCCACTGTAAACCTAGTTACAGATGTGTTGGGAACCACTTACTCAGTGCAACCAGTAGAAGGAGGAGGAGTTGTTCTGTCACCAAGGACGTTGATAATTGAAGCAGGGGAGAAAGTAACCGGGTGGTAACAGGTGGACTTAGTTACCAGACTTCGTGGTGAGAGAGAAACAACATTAGGCTCTCAGCTCTGATCTGTTTGCTCAGCTGTTGAACAGGACAAGTTTGGGAAAAAAAAAAAAAAAAAAAAGAAAAATTAGAAAAAAAAGACAGACAGGTAACAAACAAAACACAGAATTATTGGTAGCTTATTATCATGATCAAAAGTAGATTTTTTAATGAAGTAAAATGTAAGCAAAAGTCCTCGTAAAACGTATTAAAGAGCAGTTGGATTTTTAAAAACCTGTTCTTGTGAATCTAATTTTTTTAAGTAGTCTATTGAAAAAACATCCAAAACTAATGCAAATAGCACCTGAGATAACTACAAAAACTATTTGGTGTTTTCCTAATTTTTGCAACACCAACAGTAAAAATCCTCCCAAAAACTTTTATACATATTAAAAAAAAATGACCTAGTGTTTCTTTATCACAAAAAGATGCCCTGTTTCCCTTACTTCATGTCTTTTCAGTGCTGATTTATGTCAGAACTGAACACCAAATTAACATTAGACAAACATAAATTATTTAAATTAAAATTTTAAGATATGTAATAAAAAAATGTTACCAATGTATTAAATATTATAAAAGCATTACATTGCCAGCATAAACTGAGTAAACTAAAGGCATTATTTCAACCTTGTTTTCATTGGATTGCGCCATCTACCGTGAAGCTGCACTCCGTAGGCTGCATGTCCACAAAGCCTGTGCTGTAACTGAACAAGAAATACACAGAATGTTAGGGAAAATAAAACTTAAAGTTATACTTATAAACAGTGTTGGGTAAGTTACTTCTAAAAAGTAACGGATGCCTTTATTTAGTTACTGGATCAAAATTATAATGAAGTTACTTTATTCATTACTCATTTAAAAAGGTAATTCACTACTAGTTACTTTACTTTATTTCTTTCCCCTCATACAAATTCTCAACGTAGAGCAGTGAGGTACTGAATGAACGGAGTGCAACTCCTTGCCCAGCCAGATGAGCAGCCCTCCTACCGTGCCAGGGGGCCCGGCGCGGGAAAACCTTCCCCGACAAGCTGCCCACCATCACCCAGGAGTTCTGGGCATCCCCCCACCCCAGCTCCGGGTACGAGCCAGAGCCCCCCAAGGGAGACCCGCCCCAAAACTCCAGGCAACTGCGGAGATCCACACTGCAGAAGGACTTGTTTTCTCCACCATGGATGGTGTAGGGGACAGAAGATCAGTAGTCCCACACTTTCTTCAACACTGGTTCCGTATGGACCGTAGAGAAAAACCCAGGAGCAGGAAAAACTCAGAGTTCCAAAACATTTAAAGAATTTAACGGTAATAACCTAAATCACCACAGCATAGGGGAAAAGAGAACTGATACTTGGGATAAGAACTCTATTGTACAGTGAGGACAGAAAGAACCCCCCCCCCCCCCCCCCCCCCCCAATAATGAATACCAATGAGATGATTCCAGGCAGGTGTGACAGTCTCCAGGTAAGCCCAAGAGGGTGGGGCATCAAGTAGAATTGCACAGAGAAATTTAAAAGGGGACACAAAAACCATACCACAAGTTCAAAAGAACACTGCTAAAAGATATAACATAATTGTCTAATTGCTGAAAGCAATACTTAAGCAACTTCCGTATAGTCACATTTTTCATGTGCTTCTCCTACTAGACAAAAGGAACTGCAGCAGATGCAATCAAAAATACTTTGTAAAGCTTCCTTGTAAGGAGTGTGCTATTACTTTTGATACCAAAAGCTAGTACAGTTTATTTCTTGTTAATATTTTTTCTGACAAAAAAATCCCTTAGCAAATGAATTTAGAATAACTTTTAAAAGCTCTAAAAAGGTATTTAAAAATCAAAATGAATAAGACCAAGTTATTACCCATCACTTCCTTAAAACCACTATTCAAGTGCCTTTTTCTTTTAGGGGGAACCTGCTGGAAAAGCTGGCAAAGCTCCTTGGACCACTCAAGGCCAATAAAGTCCTTTAAAAGCTTTTAAAGCTGCAAAAAAGAACACGTTTTTACATGCTACAAAAAGCTTTTAAAGTTAAAAAAAACTTTTACTAAAAGTATCCCTTAAAAGCCATCAAGATAACATTCAAATGCTAAAGGGAAATGAATAAGACCAAGCTATGACACCCATGAATCCTCAAAACCATGAGCAAAGTGTCTGCTTCTTCTACAAGGATCCTAATAGAAGCTTAAAAAGCACAACATCCTTTACATTGATAGTAACAGTAAAGTCTTGTCTTTATTGTTTAAATTGTTTTATCCTGAGAGTAGAAAAATTAAAAGAAATTCCCAAGACGGTACAGTGAAAGTAAAATTGTTAATGCAATGCATTGAAACTCAGATCTCTACTCCACAGCAGTCACAAGATTAAACACTTATATTTGGGTTTCAAACGGTCCTGTATAATCACCCAGCAGTTCTGGGCATCCCCCCACCCCAGCTCCGGGTACGAGCCAGGGCCCCCCAATGGAGACCCGCCCCAAAACTCCAGGCAACAGCGGAGATCCACACTACAGAAGGCTCGACCATGGAGGGTGTAGGGGACAGAAGATCAGTAGTGCCACACTTTCTTGTGTAGTGTATTTGTGTGTGAGATAGAGTGTGTTGGGGTGTTTTTTCATGTTTAAAGGTGTATGTCATAAAGGGTGCTGTTAAAATTGGCAAGCAGGGTACTGAGGACATCTCCTGATTGCTTACAGGAATGTCCAATCACCCTCTCTCACCAAGGAGCCCTAAATGTCTACGGTGCAGTTAAAATTGGAGGGTAGAAGACTAAGGGGACATCTCCTGCTTGCTGACAGTGTTGTCCAAGTCCTACAAGTTTATGGGAGTCCTCAATGGGTGTCCATTATTTATGTTTTGCTCTGACTAGCAGTAAAATTATGGATGTAATATGATTTAAAAAATGTCTCAAAGTTGGACTTTCAATTAAAATGGGATGTAAAAAATAAAGGATGATTCATTACTGCTAAGGCTAATTAATCACTGATTAACTTTTTGAGCTTTTTTGTGGGATTTGTGGGTCTGGTCTTTAAGCAATCAGATGCAATTTCTTTAAAAGAATTGCAAATCTAGTTTGGTTTTATTGCTAGATCATCTTGCAACACAGAACCACCTATAGTTTATTCCTGGGGAGTGGGGGGGGGGGGGGGGGTGCTTTTGATCCCTCTCCCTGTCTTGTTTACACCAAATTATAAATGATCTTCTTCCTGGTTGAAAAGTAGCTTTGGCTTTTCTAATTGGTCAGGTGTGCTGCATATGTGCTGGTGGGATTTGTTGATGAGAGAGATGATGTGGCAAATGGACAATTGTAACTTGACATAGAGACACATGAAGCTGGACGGAAAACGACAGCAGCACTGTGTTGCTGCCAGTTCTATGCCTGTGTGAGGAAGCAAGGCCCGATGTGACAATCACCTCTATGTTTTCATATAAAGGGACTGAAGCTTTGCGGCGAAGTGTGAACACACCTGGTCTGATGGCAAACACCGGAATAATTTGATGGCCAATGAATTTTCCTCCCTCCTCAAAAGCAGCAATTCTCAGAGAAGCAAGTGTGGGCAGGATCACCTGTAAAACAAAAGTTCCTCTCAGTTATGATGTTTGACTTGGTTGCTTCACTGTTATTCCTCACCTTCTTGAAGACGATAGGCTCCTCGTCCCACACTGGGTTGATGGCATTGTTGTTTTGAGAGGTTTTAGTTTTCAGAGCTTTTCTTCTGGTGTCGGCAGGAAGTCCAAACATCTCCACCTCTACATACACCCCTACTCTGCGCTCAGTCACAAACTGTCCTGAAATGACCTAAAGCAGACCAAAGAAACACAGGAAATGACATAATTATCAACAAATAAATCTCCATTATGTATGAATGAAACCACATTCTCCTGAAGATAGAACAGAACTCATGCTTTTCTTTATGATCCAGTGTCAACCTGAACCTGTACCTTCACAGACAGAGTGTTTGCCACAATGCCGTCAACTGTGTTTTCAGTAAAAGGATCAAAGTGTTTGTCTGGACGCCTCATGAACTCCGGCTTCAGCCTGTAGCCGCTCCGGCCATTGTACTCAAACATAAACAGGTTAAGCTGCATGGAAAGATCTGGAAGAGAAACACATACTCAGTACTCTCAGAATTTGGTTTTGAATTATTTCTGGTTTTAGTTTGTCTAAATAGGTAAGGCCCCTCCATGAACCGCCACCTTAATGTAGTGGAGGGGTTTGAGTGCTCGAGTGATCGGCTTTGGCTCCTGGTAGGGTCTCCCATGACAGACAGGTCCTGGTTGACGAGCCAGACTAAAAGCAGTTCACAAACTCCTTCATGAGAAAAAGCTATCAAAGATCCAGTTATGTCACCGGATTGGCGTTACCGAGGCCTCCCCCTGGAGCCAGGCCTGGGGTTGGGGCTAGCAGGAGAGTGTTTGGTGGCCGGGGCTCCTCCCATGCGCCCTGGTCGGGTAAAACCCGAAGGGTCGACGTGGGATCCCTCTACAGTGGGCCCACCATCTGCAGGAGAGCTCAGAAGGGGCCGGTGCAATGTGGTTTGGGTGGCAGTCGAAGGCAAGTCTGAGCCTATGCGAGAGGTTGAGAGGTATCGGCTAGATATAGTTGGGCTCACCTGCATGCACAGTCTGGGCTCTGAAACTCAGTCTCTCAAAAGAGGGGTTGGACTCTCTGCCATTCTGGAGTTGCACATGGTGAGAGGCGGTGGGTTGGGGTGGGCTTACTTGTGAGCCCCCAGCTTAGCCGCCAAGTGTTGGAGTTCACCCCAGTGGGGTAGAGAGTTGCATTCTTTCGCCTTCGGGTGGGGGACAGGTCTCTGACTGTGGTTTCGGTATGGGCCGAACAACAGTTCGGAGTACCCACCTTTCTTGGTGTCTCTCGGAGGGGTACTGGAAAGTGCCCCATGGGGGACTCCATTTTCCTCCTGGGGGACTTCAATGCCCATGTGGACAACGACAGTAGCACCTGGAGGCATGTGATTGGTAGGATTGGCTTCCCTTATCTGAACCAGAGCGGTTTTTTGTTGTTGGACTTCTGTGCTCGTCATAGTTTGTCCATAAAAAACAATATGTTTGAGCACAAGGCTGTCCATCAATACACGTGGCATCAGGACACCCTCAGCAGGAGATCGATGAATGTAGTTGTTTCAGGCGACCTTCGGCCGTGTGTCTTGGACACTCGGGTAAAGAGAGGGGCAGAGCTCTCCACTGATCAGTACCTGGTGGTGAGTTGGATTCGTTGGCAGGGAAGGAGGCCGGAAAGACTTGGCAGACCCAAACGTACTGTGAGGGTCTTCTGGGAACGTCTGGCTGAGCCCTCTATCAGGGAAGTCTTTATTTCCCACATTGGGGAGAGCGTCAAACAAGAGGGAGGCTGGTGACATTGAGTCTAAATGGACCATGTTCTCCACCTCCAGTGTCTCTGCTGCTGTTCAAAATCATGGTCGCAAGGTCTCTGGTGCCTGTCATGGCGGCAACCCCTGAACCTGTTGGTGGAAACTTGATCCTGGGAGGAGTTCGGTGAGGCCACGGAGAAGGACTATCGGTTGGCCTCAAAGAGGTTCTGGCAAACTGTCCAGCGCCTCAGTTTTCTGCAGGCATCGTTTTCAGTGCAGGTGAGGAGCTGCTGACTTCGACTGGGGACATTGTCGGGCGGTGGAAGGAATACTTCGAGGATCTCCTCAATCCTGCTGACACACCTTCTCTTGAGGAAGCAGAAGCTGAGAGCCTAGGGGTGGGGCTGTCCATTACCCAAGCTGAAGTCACCGAGGTAGTCAACAAGCTCCTCGGTGGCAAGGTACCGGGAGAGGACGTGGTCCGCCCTGAGTACCTCAAGTCTCTGGATGCTGTGGGAGTGTCTTGGCTGACACATCTCTGCAGCATTGCGTGGCAGTCGGGAACAGTACCACTGGACTGGCAGACAGGGGTGGTGGTTCCCCTTTTCAAGAAGAGGGACCGGAGAGTGTGTTCCAACTACCGGGGAATCACACTCCTCAGCCCCCCTGGAAAAGTCTATACCAGGGTACTGGAGAGGAGAGTCCAGCCGATAGTCGAAATTCTGATCCAAGAACAACAATGCCGTTTCCATCCTGGTCGTGGAACTGTGGATCAGCTTTACACCCTGTCTGCAGGTGCTGAAGGGTTTGTGGGAATTCATTCATCCTGTCCATATGTGTTTTGTGGATTTGGAGAAGGCGTTCGACCGTGTCCCCCGTAGTATCCTGTGGAGGGTATTTTGGGTCCAGAGGGGTTGGCTACTGTCCCGTGGGTCTTGAACTTCTGAATAATATGAGCCACTGTTGTCACAGGAAGTTCAAGCTGTTTAGAGATGGTCTTATAGCCTTTACCTTTAAGATGTTTATCTATCATTTGTTTTCGGATGTCCTGGGACAATTCTCTCCTTGGCTTTCTGTTGTCCATGTTCAGTGTGGTACACACCTTTTCACCAAACAGCAGAGTGACTACTTGTCTCCCTTTAAATAGGCAGACTGACTGATTATGAGTTTGGTAACACCTGTGATGTCAATTAAAGCCCACACCTGAGTTAATCATGTCAGTCTGGTCAAGTAGTTTTCAATATTTTATAGAGGTACCATCATTTTTGTCCAGGCCTGTTTCATTAGTTTGTTTTTTTTAAATAATTATGCTAATCAGCAATTCAAAAGTGATGGCTGATTTTGATTATTTATTTTTCAATACATTTTTATTTATTGTTACTTTTGTAAGTTTCAAGTGATTTCAGTGAGAATTGTGGGTTTTTCCTTCTTTAACTGAGGGGTACCAACAATTTTGTCCACGTGTGTAAGAAAAAAATAAATGTTTCTAATAAAAAAGAGCTTCCACCCAGAGAATTTCTGAGGCTTAGAGCCACGGCTGGCCCTTGGCTTAAACAACCAAGGTAGGTGCCTAGGGCACCATCTGCTGGAAGGGCCAGACTGATTAGACTATGGTCTTTTTTTATATAAGTTTAATAATTTAAGTTTATAACAGTTGGACACACCACGTATTAAGTTTTACATAAAATAATAATAATTTAAAGCATAAATGAAAAACTTGACATAATCAATAACTTTTTTTCTGGTGCAGTGTCACTCTTACTTGATGCTGCCGCTGTCTAAGTTAGGGGAGAGGGAGTAGGGGTGTTACCGCTGTTAGTGATTCTTTAAAACTTTAAGGATGAAAAAGCAGGAAAACAAGCCATCAGGGACAGCTTTGAGGTAAGAAAATGGAAGGAAAAGTAGAAAAACTGGCTCAAAGCAGAGGTTTGTCTTTTTTATTTATATCGAAGAATACTCTTGTTTTTTGTCAAAAAAGACAAATTTAACCTACCACATGTCAGTCACATGGTGGCTCAGTGGTTAGTGCTCTTCATTTACAAATCAAAGTTGCTGGATCAAGCCCCACCCTGTGATTGGTTGTTTTAAACAACATTCATAAGTGGTTATCCTTTCAGTTTTGAGAGTTAAAATAAAGAAGTCTTATTCCCACATGTTCCTGGAAGTTACATTGTTTTGTTCTTGACGGGGGATGGTGGTGTTGTCGGACTGTGTGTGTGTGTGTGTGTGTGTGGGTAGGTGGGTGTGTGTGCGTGTGTTCTAGGTGTGTGCCCTAGGTGAAAAAAATATTTTTTCACCTAGGGCACCATGCAGCCCAGGGCAGGGCTTGCTTAGAGCGGCATAAAAACCTTTTGTTAGTTATCACTTCCCTCTTTGATATAGTTGATCATATGTTGTAATGCTGTTCGTGTTTCTGTTACCAATAGTCTGGTAGTTGAGAGCCACCAGCTGACATCCAGCATTCCAGAAAAGCTGGGGCATGAAATTTGATGAATCAACTCTGGTTCCTTTTGGGTAAATACGACTCAGCTGGGATTTGTTATATCTGGATATCTGCAAGTTAAAGACTTACCCAATTTTTTTTATTTCTGTTTTTTACTGTGTCAAACAGGTGATATCAATGGCATTAACCGGTTCTCATAAATATTTTACAACTGAAATCACAAAAAAATGACAAAGAAAAACAAGAGAGATAAATAAAGCACAGAAAACATGTATAAACATAACATTAAAATAGTCAAATAAATAAAATGACACAGAAAAGGGATAGGTATTATTTTAATCATGAGCACAGGCTTGACTAACAACATCAAGCTCAGGTGAAGACTAATAAAAACAACAAAAATAAAAACAGCAATCCTTTGTGGAAAGTCAACAAACCTGAAACTGAAAAGATGTCTCAGGAGACAAAAGACTTTGGCTTTTATGTCCTCGTCACAGTGATTTTCCTTTAGAACTTGCTCTGTTTTGACTAAATGTCAGGTGTGGACTTTGAAATGACTCAAACTTCTGACGACACAAAATAGCAGCTGAAGGAAATGGCATATTGAGGCAGTTGCCATAGTGAGCAGTGACAGTTACCAAGGATACTCCACAAACTCCACTGGTGACTTTGTGAGGTGCTCCAAAGCTTTGGTCTCAACAAAAGACGACATGTGGTAACAGCGGGCAGCCTCTGCAGACACAAGTACAAAATCACAAGCATGTCACTTCCATAAATGAAAATCACTTTCTCCTCTTTCTAATGCCATGTTTGTTTGGAGGTTTTTTGTTAAAGTTTTGGTGGTTTCTGTGGAAACATTGCAAAACCCAGACAGGTAGAATAGAAGGGTCTGAAGCTTGAGGTTGACATTTTTCTTAGCAATGTTTCTGTATAAAGTGAAATAAAAGGCATTACAAAACTGTCTGATGCCATGGTAATAGAATAGGAGTTTTGTGAATGGGGTTTAGAAGTTAAGTATTAAACAAAATCTCAAGTAAATAGAAATGGTTTGATATGCATTTTTGTACTTTGAAAAGCTGATAATCAGACACCCACGATTGCTATGGTAACATTAACTAACACACATTTGTATTTAAAGTTGGTCAACTATAACTGTTGATCTGAGGGAACAGAGTGCAGATGTGTGAGTTATTGGAGAAAATCACTATCTTGGCAGATTACTGTGGTAACGTGATTGAAGAAACACAAACCCTTCTCTATAGATGGCAGGAATTTAAATTAGTAAAGTTGTAGATTTTAATATATGGAAATGTTTTTTTGAAAAAAAAAAAGCAATAACTTTATTAGGTAATACTATTTTCTGTTATATATTTTATATTGCTTTCCCTGCACTGTTGTTCATGATGTGAAAAATTCTAATTGCATTTGTCACCCTACATAATTCATGGGATCTTTGTATGTTCTTGTACAGAAAGCTAAACTCACTCTCTGAAGTCAGCTCCTGTGTGTCTTTTGAATAATATCACCGGTGTCACCCAAGCCTCCGACCGCCAGAGGGAGCCATCACCTGAGTTTTGAGCTCCCCTGCTCTT
The DNA here is from genome assembly GCA_014656515.1 of Oryzias celebensis. Lineage (NCBI taxonomy): Eukaryota > Metazoa > Chordata > Actinopteri > Beloniformes > Adrianichthyidae > Oryzias > Oryzias celebensis. The sequence continues at coordinate 23,560,360 of BNCR01000014.1, forward strand.
CAGCTCTCAACTGACTCTTTCCTGTGCAGCTCTTGTCAATCACCATCATTAGCTACTAGCAGTGCGTTAAGTGGGCCGGTGTTATAACCATCTGTCCTACATTGTGAGCTTTTCCTACCTGTAGCCAAAAGGATCAACATATCTATCCAAATGTCCTACCTTATCAGATAATCCTACTTACTGTATATGAACGAAAAAAAAACGTTTAAATGTTAGATTGTAAATACAGAAGGGTAGAACAGAATTACGGGGAGGGTAAGACAGAATTTCAAGACAGCACAAACTCACAGGGGTCAGGACAAACTCACAGGGGTCAGGACAAACTCACAGGGGTCAGGACAAACTCACAGGGGGTAGGACAAACTCACAGGGGGCAAGACAAACTCACAGGGGGCAAGACAAACTCACAGGGGTCAGGACAAACTCACAGGGGGCAGGACAAACTCACAGGGGGCAAGACAAACTCACAGGGGGATGGACAAGCTCATTGGGGGCAGGACAAACTCACAGGGGGCAAGACAAACTCACAGGGGTCAGGACAAACTCACAGGGGGCAAGACAAACTCACAGGGGTCAGGAGAAACTCACAGGGGGCAGTACAAACTCACAGGGGGCAGAACAAACTCACAGGGGGCAGGAGAAACTCACAGGGGGCAGTACAAACTCACAGGAGGCAGTACAAACTTACAGGGGGCAGCACAAACTCACAGGAGGCAGTACAAACACACAGGGGGCAGAACAAACTCACAGGGGGCAGAGCAAACTCACAGGGGGCAGGAGAAACTCACAGGGGGCAGTACAAACTCACAGGAGGCAGTACAAACTCACAGAGGGCAGCACAAACTCATTGGCAGCAGGACAAACTCACAGGGGGCAGAACAAACTCACAGGGGGCAGAACAAACTCACAGGGGGCAGGACAAACTCACAGGGGGCAGGACAAACACACAGGGGGCAGAACAAACTCACAGGGGGCAGAACAAACTCACAGGGGGCAGGACAAACTCACAGGGGGCAGGACAAACACACAGGGGGCAGAACAAACTCACAGGGGGCAGAACAAACTCACAGGGGGCAGGGGAGACTAACAGGGGGCAGAACAAACTCACATTTGGCAGAAAAAAAACCCACATGGGGCAGTACAAACTCACAGGGGTAGAACAAATTCACAGGGGGCAGAACAAATTCACAGGGGGCAGAACAAACTCACAGGGGGTAGAACAAATTCACAGGGGGCAGAACAAATTCACAGGGGGCAGAACAAACTCACTGGGGGCAGGACAAACTCACAGGGGGCAAAAAAAACTCATTGGGGTCAGGACAAACTCACAGGGGGCAGGGGAAACTCACAGGGGGCAGAAAAAACTCTCAGGGGGCAGGACAAACACACATGGGGCAGAAAAAACTCACAGGGGACAGAACAAACTCACAGGGGGCATAACAAACTCATTGGGGGCAGGACAAACTCACAGGGGGCAGGACAAACTCATTGGGGGCAGGACAAACTCAAAGGGGGCAGAACAAATTCACAGGGGGCAGAACAAACTCACAGGGGGCAGAACAAACTCACAGGGGGCAGGAGAAACTCACAGGGGGCAGTACAAACTCACAGGGGGCAGAACAAACTCACAGGGGGCGGGAGAAACTCACAGGGGCAGTACAAACTCACAGGAGGCAGTACAAACTTACAGGGGGCAGCACAAACTCACAGGAGGCAGTACAAACACACAGGGGGCAGAACAAACTCACAGGGGCAGAGCAAACTCACAGGGGCAGGAGAAACTCACAGGGGGCAGTACAAACTCACAGGAGGCAGTACAAACTCACAGAGGGCAGCACAAACTCATTGGCGGCAGGACAAACTCACAGGGGGCAGAACAAACTCACAGGGGGCAGAACAAACTCACAGGGGGCAGGACAAACTCACAGGGGCAGGACAAACACACAGGGGGCAGAACAAACTCACAGGGGGCAGAACAAACTCACAGGGGGCAGGACAAACTCACAGGGGCAGGACAAACACACAGGGGGCAGAACAAACTCACAGGGGGCAGAACAAACTCACAGGGGGCAGGGGAGACTAACAGGGGGCAGGACAAACACACAGGGGGCAGGACAAACACACAGGGGGCAGAACAAACTCACAGGGGGCAGAACAAACTCACAGGGGGCAGGACAAACTCACAGGGGGCAGTACAAACTCACAGGGGGCAGAACAAACTCACAGGGGGCAGTACAAACTCACAGGAGGCAGTACAAACTCACAGGGGGCAGCACAAACTCATTGGCGGCAGGACAAACTCACAGGGGGCAGAACAAACTCACAGGGGGCAGAACAAACTCACAGGGGGCAGGACAAACTCACAGGGGGCAGGACAAACTCACAGGGGGCAGAACAAACTCACAGGAGGCAGAAAAAAACCCACATGGGGCAGGAGAAACTCACAGGGGGTAGAACAAATTCACAGGGGGCAGAACAAATTCACAGGGGGCAGGACATGCTCATTGGGGGCAGGACAAACTCACAGTTTGCAGAACAAATTCAGGAGGCAGAACAAACTCACAGGGGACAGGACAAGCTCATTGGGGGTAGGACAAACTCACAGGGGGCAGGACAAACTCAGAGGGGGCAGGACAATCTCACAGGGGCAGGACAAACTCACAGGGGGCAGAACAAACTCACAGGGGGCAGGACAATCTCACAGGGGCAGGACAAGCTCATTGGGGGCAGGACAAACTCACAGTTTGCAGCACAAACTCAGGAGGCAGAAAAATCTCACAGGGGGCAGAACAAACTCACAGGGGGCAGAACAAACTCACAATGAGCAGCACAAACTCATAGGGGGCAGGACAAGCTCATTGGGGGCAGGACAAGCTCATTGGGGCAGGACAAACTCACAGGGGCAGAACAAACTCACAGGGGCAGAACAAACTCACAGGGGGCAGAACAAACTCACAATGAGCAGCACAAACTCATAGGGGCAGGACAAGCTCATTGGGGCAGGACAAGCTCATTGGGGGCAGGACAAACTGACAGGGGGCAGGGCAAACTCACAGGGGGCAGAAAAAACTCACAGGGGGCAGGACAAACTCTTACGGGGCAGAACAAACTCACAGGGGACAGGAGAAACTCATTGGGGGTAGGACAAACTCACAGGGGGCAGAACAAAGTAACAGGGGGCAGGACAAACTCACACGGGACAGAACAAACTCACAGGGGGAAGGACAAACTCACACGGGGCAGGAAAAACTCACAGGGGGCAGGACAAGCTTATTGGGGGCAGGACGAACTCAAAGGGGGCAGAACAAACTCACAGGGGGCAGAACAAACTCACAGGGGGCAGAAAAAACTCTCAGGGGGCAGGACAAACACACAAGGGGCAGAACAAACTCACAGGGGGCAGGACTAACTCACAGGGGGCAGAACAAACTCACAGGGGGCAGAAAAAACTCTCAGGGGCAGGACAAACACACAAGGGGCAGAACAAACTCACAGGGGGCAGGACTAACTCACAGGAGGCAGAACAAACTCACAGGGGGCAGAACAAACTCACAGGGGGCAGAACAAACTCACAGGGGCAGCAAAAACTCATAGTGGGCAGGACAAACTCACAGGGGGCAGGAAAAACTCACAGGGGGCAGGACAAGCTCATTGGGGGCAGAACAGACTCACAGGGGGCAGAACAAACTCACAGGGGGCAAGACAAACTCACAGGGGGCAGGACAAACTCACAGGGGGCAGAACAATCTCACAGGGGCAGAACAAGCTCACAATGAGCAGCACAAACTCATAGGGGGCAGGACAAACTCACAGGGGGCAGAACAATCTCACAGGGGGCAGGACAAACTCAAAGGGGCAGGAAAAACTCACAGGGGGCAGTACAAACTCACAGGTGGCAGGAAAAACTCACAGGGGGCAGGACAAGCTCATTGGGGGCAGAACAAACTCACAGGGGGCAGAACAAACTCACAGGGGCAGAACAATCTCACAGGGGCAGGAAAAACTCACAGGGGGCAGTACAAACTCACAGGTGGCAGGAAAAACTCACAGGGTGCAGGACAAGCTCATTGGGGGCAGGACAAACGCACAGGGGGCAGGACAAACTCACAGGGGGCAGAACAATCTCACAGGGGGCAGGACAAACTCAAAGGGGGCAGGAAAAACTCACATGGGGCAGTACAAACTCACAGGTGGCAGGAAAAACTCACAGGGGGTGGGACAAGCTCATTGGGGGCAGAACAAACTCACAGGGGGCAGAACAAACTCACAGGGGGCAGCACAAACTCATAGGGGCAGGACAAACTCACATGGGGCAGAACATACTCACAGGGGGCAGAACAAACTCACAGGGGCAGAACAAACTCACAATGAGCAGCACAAACTCATAGGGGGCAGGACAAACTCACAGTGGGCAGGACAAGCTCATTGGGGGTAGGACAAACTCACAGGGGCAGGACAAGCTCATTGGGGGTAGGACAAACTCACAGGGGGAAGAAGAAACTCACAGGGGGCAGAACAAACTCACAGGGGGCAGGACAAACTCACAGGGGGCAGAACAATCTCACAGGGGGAAGAACAAACTCACAATGAGCAGCAGAAACTCATAGGGGAAGGACAAGCTCATTGGGGGCAGGACAAGCTCATTGGGGCAGGACAAGCTCATTGGGGGCAGGACAAACTCACAGGGGGCAGGACAAACTCACAGGGGGCAGAACAATCTCACAGGGGGCAGGACAAACTCACAATGAGCAGCACAAACTCATAGGGGGCAGGACAAGCTCATTGGGGGCAGGACAAGCTCATTGGGGGCAGGACAAGCTCAGAGGGGGCAGAAAAAACTCAAAGGGTGCAGGAAAAACTCACAGGGGCAGTACAAACTCACAGGTGGCAGGAAAAACTCACAGGGGGCAGGACAAGCTCATTGGGGGCAGAACAAACTCACAGGGGGCAGAACATACTCACAGGGGGCAGACCAAACTCACAATGAGCAGCACAAACTCATAGGGGGCAGGACAAACTCATAGGGGGCAGGACGAACTCACAGGGGGCAGAACAAACTCACAGGGGCAGGACAAACTCACAGGGGCAAACAATCTCACAGGGGGCAGGAAAAACTCATAGGGGGCAGGACAAACTCACAAGGGGCATGACAAACTCACAGGGGGCAGGACAAACTCACAGGGGGCAGAACAATCTCACAGGGGGCAGGACAAACTCACAGGGGGCAGAACAAACTCACAGGGGCAGGACAAACTCACAGGGGGCAGAACAATCTCACAAGGGGCAGGACAAACTCACAGGGGGCAGGACAAACTCGCAGGGGGCAGGACAAGCTCATTGGGGGCAGGACAAGCTCATTGGGGGCAGGATAAGCTCATTGGGGGCAGGACAAACTCACAGGGGGCAGGACAAGCTCATTGGGGGCAGGACAAGCTCATTGGGGGCAGGATAAGCTCATTGGGGGCAGGAAAAACTCAAAGGGGGCAGGACAAACTCACAGGGGGCAGGAAAAACTCACAGGGGGCAGAACAAACTCACAGGGGGCAGGACAAACTCACAGGGAGCAGAACAAACTCACAGGGGCAGAACAAACTCGCAGGGGGCAAGACAAGCTCATTGGGGGCAGGACAAACTCACAGTTTGCAGCACAAACTCACAGGGGGCAGTACAAACTCACAGGTGGCAGGAAAAACTCACAGGGGGCAGGACAAGCTCATTGGGGGCAGAACAAACTCACAGGGGGCAGAACAAACTCACAGGGGGCAGAACAATCTCACAGGGGGCAGGAAAAACTCACAGGGGGCAGTACAAACTCACAGGTGGCAGGAAAAACTCACAGGGTGCAGGACAAGCTCATTGGGGGCAGGACAAACGCACAGGGGGCAGGACAAACTCACAGGGGGCAGAACAATCTCACAGGGGGCAGGACAAACTCAAAGGGGGCAGGAAAAACTCACATGGGGCAGTACAAACTCACAGGTGGCAGGAAAAACTCACAGGGGGTGGGACAAGCTCATTGGGGGCAGAACAAACTCACAGGGGGCAGAACAAACTCACAGGGGGCAGCACAAACTCATAGGGGGCAGGACAAACTCACATGGGGCAGAACATACTCACAGGGGGCAGAACAAACTCACAGGGGGCAGACCAAACTCACAATGAGCAGCACAAACTCATAGGGGGCAGGACAAACTCACAGTGGGCAGGACAAGCTCATTGGGGGTAGGACAAACTCACAGGGGGCAGGACAAACTCACAGGGGGAAGAAGAAACTCACAGGGGGCAGAACAAACTCACAGGGGGCAGGACAAACTCACAGGGGGCAGAACAAACTCACAATGAGCAGCAGAAACTCATAGGGGGAAGGACAAGCTCATTGGGGGCAGGACAAGCTCATTGGGGGCAGGACAAGCTCATTGGGGGCAGGACAAACTCACAGGGGGCAGGACAAACTCACAGGGGGCAGAACAATCTCACAGGGGGCAGGACAAACTCACAATGAGCAGCACAAACTCATAGGGGGCAGGACAAGCTCATTGGGGGCAGGACAAGCTCATTGGGGGCAGGACAAGCTCAGAGGGGGCAGAAAAAACTCAAAGGGTGCAGGAAAAACTCACAGGGGGCAGTACAAACTCACAGGTGGCAGGAAAAACTCACAGGGGGCAGGACAAACTCAGAGGGGGCAGAACAAACTCACAGGGGGCAGAACATACTCACAGGGGGCAGACCAAACTCACAATGAGCAGCACAAACTCATAGGGGGCAGGACAAACTCATAGGGGCAGGACGAACTCACAGGGGGCAGAACAAACTCACAGGGGGCAGGACAAACTCACAGGGGGCAAACAATCTCACAGGGGGCAGGAAAAACTCATAGGGGGCAGGACAAACTCACAAGGGGCATGACAAACTCACAGGGGGCAGGACAAACTCACAGGGGGCAGAACAATCTCACAGGGGGCAGGACAAACTCACAGGGGGCAGAACAAACTCACAGGGGCAGGACAAACTCACAGGGGGCAGAACAATCTCACAAGGGGCAGGACAAACTCACAGGGGGCAGGACAAACTCGCAGGGGGCAGGACAAGCTCATTGGGGGCAGGACAAGCTCATTGGGGGCAGGATAAGCTCATTGGGGGCAGGACAAACTCACAGGGGGCAGGACAAGCTCATTGGGGGCAGGACAAGCTCATTGGGGGCAGGATAAGCTCATTGGGGGCAGGAAAAACTCAAAGGGGGCAGGACAAACTCACAGGGGGCAGGAAAAACTCACAGGGGGCAGAACAAACTCACAGGGGGCAGGACAAACTCACAGGGAGCAGAACAAACTCACAGGGGGCAGAACAAACTCGCAGGGGGCAAGACAAGCTCATTGGGGGCAGGACAAACTCACAGTTTGCAGCACAAACTCACAGGGGGCAGAACAATCTCACAGGGGGCAGGACAAACTCACAGGGGGCAGAACAAACTCACAGGGGGCAGGACAAACTCACAGGGGGCAGAACAAACTCACAGGGGGCAGGACAAACTCACAGGGGCCAGAACAATCTCACAGGTGGCAGGACAAACTCACATGGGGCAGAACATACTCACAGGGGGCAGAACAAACTCACAGGGGGCAGACCAAACTCACAATGAGCAGCACAAACTCATAGGGGGCAGGACAAGCTCATCGGGGGCAGGACAAACTCATAGGGGGCAGGACGAACTCACAGGGGGCAGACCAAACTCACAATGAGCAGCACAAACTCATAGGGGGCAGGACAAGCTCATTGGGGGTAGGACAAACTCACAGGGGGCAGGACAAGCTCATTGGGGGTAGGACAAACTCACAGGGGGAAGAAGAAACTCACAGGGGGCAGAACAAACTCACAGGGGGCAGGACAAACTCACAGGGGGCAGAACAATCTCACAGGGGGCAGAACAAACTCACAATGAGCAGCACAAACTCATAGGGGGAAGGACAAGCTCATTGGGGGCAGGACAAGCTCATTGGGGGCAGGACAAGCTCATTGGGGGCAGGACAAACTCACAGGGGGCAGGACAAACTCACAGGGGGCAGAACAATCTCACAGGGGGCAGGACAAACTCACAATGAGCAGCACAAACTCATAGGGGGCAGGACAAGCTCATTGGGGGCAGGACAAGCTCATTGGGGGCAGGACAAGCTCAGAGGGGGCAGAAAAAACTCAAAGGGTGCAGGAAAAACTCACAGGGGGCAGTACAAACTCACAGGTGGCAGGAAAAACTCACAGGGGGCAGGACAAGCTCATTGGGGGCAGAACAAACTCACAGGGGGCAGAACATACTCACAGGGGGCAGACCAAACTCACAATGAGCAGCACAAACTCATAGGGGGCAGGACAAACTCATAGGGGGCAGGACAAACTCACAGGGGGCAGAACAAACTCACAGGGGGCAGGACAAACTCACAGGGGGCAAACAAACTCACAGGGGGCAGGAAAAACTCATAGGGGGCAGGACAAACTCACAAGGGGCATGACAAACTCACAGGGGGCAGGACAAACTCACAGGGGGCAGAACAATCTCACAGGGGGCAGGACAAACTCACAGGGGGCAGAACAAACTCACAGGGGCAGGACAAACTCACAGGGGGCAGAACAATCTCACAAGGGGCAGGACAAACTCACAGGGGGCAGGACAAACTCGCAGGGGGCAGGACAAGCTCATTGGGGCAGGACAAGCTCATTGGGGGCAGGATAAGCTCATTGGGGGCAGGACAAACTCACAGGGGGCAGGACAAACTCGCAGGGGGCAGGACAAGCTCATTGGGGCAGGACAAGCTCATTGGGGGCAGGATAAGCTCATTGGGGGCAGGAAAAACTCAAAGGGGGCAGGACAAACTCACAGGGGGCAGGAAAAACTCACAGGGGGCAGAACAAACTCACAGGGGGCAGGACAAACTCACAGGGAGCAGAACAAACTCACAGGGGGCAGAACAAACTCGCAGGGGGCAAGACAAGCTCATTGGGGCAGGACAAACTCACAGTTTGCAGCACAAACTCACAGGGGGCAGAACAATCTCACAGGGGGCAGGACAAACTCACAGGGGGCTGAACAAACTCACAGGGGGCAGGACAAACTCACAGGGGGCAGAACAAACTCACAGGGGGCAGGACAAACTCACAGGGGCCAGAACAATCTCACAGGTGGCAGGACAAACTCACAGGGGGCAGAACAAACTCACAGGTGGCAGAACAATCTCACAAGGGGCAGGACAAACTCATAGGGGCAGAACAATCTCACAGGGGGCAGGACAAACTCACAGGGGGCAGGACAAGCTCATTGGGGGCAGGACAAACTCACAGTTTGCAGCACAAACTCAGGAGGCAGAACAAACTCACAGGGGGCAGGACAAGCTCATTGGGGGTAGGACAAACTCACAGGGGGCAGGACAAACTCACAGGGGGCAGGACAAACTCACAGGGGGCAGGACAAACTCACAGGGGGCAGAACAAACTCACAGGGGGCAGGACAAACTCACAGGGGGCAGGACAAGCTCATTGGGGGCAGGACAAACTCACAGTTTGCAGCACAAACTCAGGAGGCAGAACAAACTCACAATGAGCAGCACAAACTCATAGGGGGCAGGACAAGCTCATTGGGGGCAGGACAAGCTCATTGGGGGCAGGACAAACTCACAGGGGGCAGGACAAACTCACAGGGGGCAGAACAAACTCACAGGGGGCAGAACAAACTCACAGGGGGCAGAACAAACTCACAGGGGGTTAAACAAACTCACAGGGGGCAGAACAAACTCACAATGAGCAGCACAAACTCACAGGGGGCAGGACAAGCTCATTGGGGGCAGGACAAACTGACAGGGGGCAGGGCAAACTCACAGGGGGCAGAAAAAACTCACAGGGGCAGGACAAACTCTTACGGGGCAGAACAAACTCACAGGGGACAGGAGAAACTCATTGGGGGTAGGACAAACTCACAGGGGGCAGAACAAATTAACAGGGGGCAGAACAAACTCACAATGAGCAGCACAAACTCATAGGGGGCAGGACAAACTCACAGGGGGCAGAAAAAACTCACAGGGGGCAGGACAAACTCTTACGGGGCAGAACAAACTCACAGGGGACAGGAGAAACTCATTGGGGGTAGGACAAACTCAGAGGGGGCAGAACAAACTCACAGGGGCAGAACAAACTCACAGGGGGTTAAACAAACTCACAGGGGGCAGAACAAACTCACAATGAGCAGCACAAACTCACAGGGGGCAGGACAAGCTCATTGGGGGCAGGACAAACTGACAGGGGGCAGGACAAGCTCATTGGGGGCAGGGCAAACTCATAGGGGGCAGAAAAAACTCACAGGGGGCAGGACAAACTCTTACGGGGCAGAACAAACTCACAGGGGACAGGAGAAACTCATTGGGGGTAGGACAAACTCACAGGGGGCAGAACAAATTAACAGGGGGCAGAACAAACTCACAATGAGCAGCACAAACTCATTGGGGCAGGACAAACTCACAGGGGGCAGGACAAACTCACAGGGGGCAGAACAAACTCACAGGGGACGGGACAAGCTCATTGGGGGCAGGAAAAACTCACAGGGGGCAGAAAAATCTCACAGGGGGCAGGACAAACTCACAGGGGGCAGAACAAACTCACAGGGGGCAGGACAAACCCACATGGGGCAGGAAAAACTCACAGGGGACAGGAAATACTCACAGGGGGCAGAACAAACTCACAGGGGGCAGGACAAACTCACACGGGACAGAACAAACTCACAGGGGAAGGACAAACTCACACGGGGCAGGAAAAACTCACAGGGGGCAGGACAAGCTTATTGGGGCAGGACGAACTCAAAGGGGGCAGAACAAACTCACAGGGGGCAGAACAAACTCACAGGGGGCAGAAAAAACTCTCAGGGGGCAGGACAAACACACAAGGGGCAGAACAAACTCACAGGGGGCAGGACTAACTCACAGGGGGCAGAACAAACTCACAGGGGGCAGAACAAACTCACAGGGGGCAGGACAAACTCACAGGGGGCAGCAAAAACTCATAGTGGGCAGGACAAACTCACAGGGGGCAGGAAAAACTCACAGGGGGCAGGACAAGCTCATTGGGGGCAGAACAGACTCACAGGGGGCAGAACAAACTCACAGGGGGCAGGACAAACTCACAGGGGGCAGGACAAACTCACAGGGGGCAGAACAATCTCACAGGGGGCAGAACAAGCTCACAATGAGCAGCACAAACTCATAGGGGGCAGGATAAACTCACAGGGGGCAGAACAATCTCACAGGGGGCAGGACAAACTCAAAGGGGGCAGGAAAAACTCACAGGGGGCAGTACAAACTCACAGGTGGCAGGAAAAACTCACAGGGGGCAGGACAAGCTCATTGGGGGCAGAACAAACTCACAGGGGGCAGAACAATCTCACAGGGGGCAGGAAAAACTCACAGGGGCAGTACAAACTCACAGGTGGCAGGAAAAACTCACAGGGGGCAGGACAAGCTCATTGGGGGCAGGACAAACGCACAGGGGGCAGGACAAACTCACAGGGGGCAGAACAATCTCACAGGGGCAGGACAAACTCAAAGGGGGCAGGAAAAACTCACAGGGGGCAGTACAAACTCACAGGTGGCAGGAAAAACTCACAGGGGGTGGGACAAGCTCATTGGGGGCAGAACAAACTCACAGGGGGCAGAACAAACTCACAGGGGGCAGCACAAACTCATAGGGGGCAGGACAAACTCACAGGGGGCAGAACATACTCACAGGGGGCAGAACAAACTCACAGGGGGCAGACCAAACTCACAATGAGCAGCACAAACTCATAGGGGGCAGGACAAGCTCATCGGGGGCAGGACAAGCTCATCGGGGGCAGGACAAACTCATAGGGGGCAGGACAAACTCACAGTGGGCAGGACAAGCTCATTGGGGGTAGGACAAACTCACAGGGGGCAGGACAAGCTCATTGGGGGTAGGACAAACTCACAGGGGGAAGAAGAAACTCACAGGGGGCAGAACAAACTCACAGGGGCAGGACAAACTCACAGGGGGCAGAACAATCTCACAGGTGCAGAACAAACTCACAATGAGCAGCACAAACTCATAGGGGGAAGGACAAGCTCATTGGGGGCAGGACAAGCTCATTGGGGCAGGACAAGCTCATTGGGGGCAGGACAAACTCACAGGGGGCAGGACAAACTCACAGGGGGCAGAACAATCTCACAGGGGGCAGGACAAACTCACAATGAGCAGCACAAACTCATAGGGGGCAGGACAAGCTCATTGGGGGCAGGACAAGCTCATTGGGGGCAGGACAAGCTCAGAGGGGGCAGAAAAAACTCAAAGGGTGCAGGAAAAACTCACAGGGGGCAGTACAAACTCACAGGTGGCAGGAAAAACTCACAGGGGGCAGGACAAGCTCATTGGGGGCAGGACAAACTCATAGGGGGCAGGACAAACTCATAGGGGGCAGGACGAACTCACAGGGGGCAGAACAAACTCACAGGGGGCAGGACAAACTCACAGGGGGCAGAACAATCTCACAGGGGGCAGGAAAAACTCATAGGGGCAGGACAAACTCACAAGGGGCATGACAAACTCACAGGGGGCAGGACAAACTCACAGGGGGCAGAACAATCTCACAGGGGGCAGGACAAACTCACAGGGGGCAGGAAAAACTCACAGGGGGCAGGAGAAGCTCATTGGGGGCAGAACATACTCACAGGGGGCAGAACAAACTCACAGGGGGCAGCACAAACTCATAGGGGGCAGGACAAACTCACAGGGGGCAGGACAAGCTCATTGGGGGTAGGACAAACTCACAGGGGGCAGGACAAGCTCATTGGGGGCAGAACAAACTCACAGGGGGCAGCACAAACTCATAGGGGGCAGGACAAACTCACATTGGGGAGAACAAACTCACAGGGGGCAGCACAAACTCATAGGGGGCAGAACAATCTCACAGGGGGCAGAACAATCTCACAGGGGCAGGACAAACTCACAGGGGGCAGAACAATCTCACAAGGGGAGGAATAAACTCACAGGGGGCAGCACAAACTCATAGGGGGCAGGACAAAGTCACAGGGGGCAGAACAAACTCATAGGGGGCAGGACAAACTCACAGGGGGCAGGACAAGCTCATTGGGGGTAGGACAAACTCACAGGGGGCAGCACAAACTCATAGGGGCAGGACAAACTCACAGGGGGCGGGACAAGCTCATTGGGGGTAGGACAAACTCACAGGGGGCAGGACAAGCTCATTGGGGGCAGAACAAACTCACAGGGGGCAGAACAAACTCACAGGGGGCAGAATAAACTCACAGGGGGCAGAACAAACTCATTGGGGGTAGGACAAACTCACAGGGGGCAGAACAAACTCACAGGGGCAGAACAAACTCACAGGGGGCAGCACAAACTCATAGGGGGCAGGACAAAACTCACAGGGGGCAGATCAAACTCACAGGGGGCAGCACAAACTCACAGGGGGCAGGAAAAACTCAAAGGGGGCAGAAGAAACTCACAGGGGGCAGGACAAACTCACAGGGGGCAGTACAAACTCACAGGGGGCAGAACAAACTTGCAGGGGGGAAGAACAAACTCACAGGGGGCTGAACAAACTCACAGGGGGCAGAACAAACTCACAGGGGGCAGAACAAACTCACAGGGGGCAGAACAAACTCGCAGGGGGCAGGACAAACTCACAGGGGGCAGAACAAACTCGCAGGGGCAGGACAAACTCACAGGGGGCAGAACAAACTCACAGGGAGCAGAACAAACTCACAGGGGGCAGAACAAACTCGCAGGGGGCAGAACAAACTCAAAGGGGGCAGCACAAACTCATAGGGGGCAGGACAAACTCACAGGGGGCAGGACAAGCTCATTGGGGGTAGGACAAGCTCATTGGGGGTAGGACAAACTCACAGGGGGCAGGACAAGCTCATTGGGGGAAGGACAAACTCACAGGGGGCAGAACAAACTCACAGGGGCAGGAAAAACTCACAGGGGGCAGGACAAGCTCATTGGGGGCAGAACAAACTCACAGGGGGCAGAACAAACTCACAGGGGGCAGAACAAACTCACAGGGGGCAGCACAAAATCATAGGGGGCAGGACAAACTCACAGGGGGCAGGACAAGCTCATTGGGGGTAGGACAAACTCACAGGGGGCAGGACAAGCTCATTGGGGGCAGGAAAAACTCACAGGGGGCAGAACAATCTCACAGGGGGCAGGACAAGCTCAATGGGGGCAGAACAAACTCACAGGGGGCAGAACAAACTCACAGGGGGCAGAACAAACTCACAGGGGGCAGCACAAACTCATAGGGGCAGGACAAACTCACAGGGGCAGGACAAGCTCATTGGGGCAGAACAAACTCACAGGGGGCAGAACAAACTCACAGGGGGCAGAACAAATTCACAGGGGGCAGCACAAACTCACAGGGGGCAGAACAAACTCACAGGGGGCAGAACAAACTCATAGGGGCAGGACAAACTCACAGGGGGCAGAACAAACTCACAGGGGGCAGAACAAACTCACAGGGGGCAGCACAAACTCATAGGGGGCAGGACAAACTCACAGGGGCAGGACAAGCTCATTGGGGGTAGGACAAACTCACAGGGGGCAGAACAAACTCACAGGGGCAGATCAAACTCACAGGGGGCAGCACAAACTCATAGGGGGCAGGACAAACTCACAGGGGGCAGAACAAACTCACAGGGGGCAGAACAAACTCACAGGGGGCAGGACAAACTCACAGGGGGCAGAACAAACTCACAGGGGGCAGGACAAACTCGCAGGGGGCAAGACAAGCTCATTGGGGGCAGGACAAACTCACAGTTTGCAGCACAAACTCACAGGAGGCAGAACAAACTCACATGGGGCATAACCAACTCACAGGGGGCAAAACAAACTCACAGGGGGCAGCACAAACTCATAGGGGGCAGGACAAACTCACAGGGGGCAGGACAAGCTCATTGGGGGTAGGACAAACTCACAGGGGGCAGAACAAACTCACAGGGGGCAGAACAAACTCATAGGGGGCAGGACAAACTCACAGGGGGCAGCACAAACTCATAGGGGGCAGGACAAGCTCATTGGGGGTAGGACAAACTCACAGGGGGCAGGACAAGCTCATTGGGGGTAGGACAAACTCACAGGGGCAGAACAAACTCACAGGGGCAGAAAAAACTCACAGGGGGCAGCACAAACTCATAGGGGGCAGGACAAACTCACAGGGGGCAGTACAAACTCACAGGGGGCAGAACAAACTCACAGGGGGCAGCACAAACTCATAGGGGGCAGAACAAACTCACAGGGGGCAGGACAAACTCGCAGGGGGAAAGACAAGCTCATTGGGGCAGGACAAACTCGCAGGGGGCAGGACAAACTCATTGGGGGCAGGATAAGCTCATTGGGGGCAGGATAAGCTCATTGGGGGCAAGAAAAACTCAAAGGGGGCAGGACAAACTCACAGGGGGCAGTACAAACTCACAGGGGGCAGGAAAAACTCACAGGGGGCAGAACAAACTCACAGGGGGCAGGACAAACTCACAGGGAGCAGAACAAACTCACAGGGGGCAAAACAAACTCGCAGGGGGCAAGACAAGATCATTGGGGGCAGGACAACCTCACAGGGGGCAGAACAATCTCACAGGGGGCAGGACAAACTCACAGGGGGCAGAACAAACTCACAGGGGGCAGGACAAACTCACAGGGGGCAGAACAAACTCACAGGGGGCAGGACAAACTCACAGGGGGCAGAACAAACTCACAGGGGGCAGAACAAACTCACAGGGGGCAGCACAAACTCATAGGGGGCAGGACAAACTCACAGGGGGCAGAACAAACTCACAGGGGGCAGAACAAACTCACAGGGGCAGGACAAACTCGCAGGGGGCAAGACAAGCTCATTGGGGGCAGGACAAACTCACAGTTTGCAGCACAAACTCACAGGGGGCAGGACAAACTCGCAGGGGGCAGGACAAACTCACAGGGGGCAGAACAAACTCACAGGGGGCAGTACAAACTCACAGGGGGCAGAACAAACTCACAGGGGGCAGGAAAAACTCACAGGGGGCAGAACAATCTCACAGATTTCAGCACAAACTCATAGGGGGCAGGACAAGCTCATTGGGGGCAGGACAAGCTCAATGGGGGTAGAACAAACTCACAGGGGGCAGGACAAACTCACAGGGGGCAGGTTAAAACTCACAGGGGGCAGACCAAACTCACAATGAGCAGCACAATCTCATAGGGGGCAGGACAAGCTCATTGGGGCAGGACAAGCTCATTGGGGGCAGAAGAAAATCACAGGGGCAGAACAAACTCACAGGGGGCAGCACAAACTCATAGGGGGCAGGACAAACTCACAGGGGGCAGAACAAACTCACAGGGGGCAGAACAAACTCACAATGAGCAGCACAAGCTCATAGGGGGCAGGACAAACTCACAGGGGGCAGAACAATCTCACAAGGGGCAGGACAAACTCATAGGGGGAGGAATAAACTCATAGGGGGCAGGACAAGCTCATTGGGGGCAGGACAAACTCGCAGGGGGCAAGACAAGATGATTGGGGGCAGGACAAACTCACAGGGGGCAGGACAAACTCGCAGGGGGCAGGACAAGCTCATTGGGGGCAGGATAAGCTCATTGGGGGCAGGAAAAACTCAAAGGGGGCAGGACAAACTCACAGGGGGCAGGAAAAACTCACAGGGGGCAGAACAAACTCACAGGGGGCAGGAAAAACTCACAGGGAGCAGAACAAACTCACAGGGGGCAGAACAAACTCGCAGGGGGCAAGACAAGCTCATTGGGGGCAGGACAAACTCACAGTTTGCAGCACAAACTCTCAGGGGGCAGAACAATCTCACAGGGGGCAGGACAAACTCACAGGGGGCTGAACAAACTCACAGGGGGCAGGACAAACTCACAGGGGGCAGAACAAACTCACAGGGGGCAGGACAAACTCACAGGGGGCAGAACAATCTCACAGGTGGCAGGACAAACTCACAGGGGGCAGAACAAACTCACAGGTGGCAGAACAATCTCACAAGGGGCAGGACAAACTCATAGGGGCAGAACAATCTCACAGGGGGCAGGACAAACTCACAGGGGGCAGAAACAATCTCATAAGGGGCAGGACAAACTCATAGGGGGAGGAATAAACTCACAGGGGGCAGACCAAACTCACAATGAGCAGCACAAACTCATAGGGGGCAGGACAACCTCACAGGGGCAGAACAATCTCACAGGGGCAGAACAAACTCACAGGGGGCAGAACAAACTCACAGGGGGCAGAACAATCTCACAAGGGGCAGGACAAACTCATAGGGGCAGAACAATCTCACAGGGGGCAGAACAAACTCACAGGGGGCAGAACAATCTCACAAGGGGGCAGAACAAACTCACAGGGGGCAGAACAAACTCACAATGAGCAGCACGAACTCACAGGGGGCAGGAAAAACTCAAAGGGGGCAGAAGAAACTCACAGGGGGCAGGACAAGCTCACAGGGGGCAGAACAAACTCACAGGGGGCAGGACAAACTCGCAGGGGGCAAGACAAACTCACACGGGGCAGGAAAAACTCACAGGGGCAGGACAAGCTTGTTGGGGGCAGGACGAACTCAAAGGGGGCAGAACAAACTCACAGGGGGCAGAACAAACTCACAGTGGGGAAGAACAAACACATTGGGGGCAGGAAAAACTCACAGGGGGCAGAACAATCTCACAGGGGCAGGACAAACTCACAGGGGGCAGGACAACCTCACAGCGGTCATCACAAAACTCAAAGGGGGCAGAAGAAACTCACAGGGGGCAGTACAAACTCACAGGGGGCTGAACAAACTCACAGGGGGCAGTACAAACTCACAGGGGGCTGAACAAACTCACAGGGGGCAGTACAAACTCACAGGGGGCTGAACAAACTCAGAGGGGCAGGAAAAACTCACAGGGGGCAGAACAATCTCACAGGGGGCAGGACAAACTCACAGGGGGCAGGAAAAACTCACAGGGGGCAGAACAAACTCGCAGGGGGCAGGACAAACTCACAGGGGGCAGAACAATCTCACAGGGGGCAGTACAAACTCACAGGGGCTGAACAAACTCACAGGGGGCAGGAAAAACTCACAGGGGGCAGAACAATCTCACAGGGGGCAGGACAAACTCACAGGGGGCAGGACAAACTCACAGGGGGCAGAACAATCTCACAGGGGGCAGGACAAACTCACAGGGGGCAGAACAAACTCATAGGGGGCAGGACAAACTCACAGGGGGCAGAACAAACTCACAATGAGCAGCACAAACTCATAGGGGGCAGGACAAGCTCATTGGGGGCAGGACAAGCTCATTGGGGGCAGAACAAACTCACAAGGGGCAGAACAAACTCACATTGAGCAGCACGAACTCACAGGGGGCAGGAAAAACTCAAAGGGGGCAGAACAAACTCACAGGGGGCAGAACAAACTCACAGGGGGCAGAACAAACTCACAATGAGCAGCACAAACTCATAGGGGAAGAACAAACTAACAGGGGGCAGAACAATCTCACAGGGCGCAGGACAAACTCACAGGGGGCAGGGAAACCTCACAAGGGGCAGAACAAACTCACAGGGGGCAGAACAAACTCACATTGAGCAGCACGAACTCACAGGGGGCAGGACAAACTCACAGGGGGCTGGACAAACTCGCAGGGGGCAAGACAAGCTCATTGGGGGCAGGACAAACTCACAGTTTGCAGCAAAAACTCACATGGGGCAGCACAAACTCACAGGGGGCAGAACAAACTCACAGTTTGCAGCACAAACTCACATGAGGCAGCACAAACACACAGGGGGCAGAACAAACTCAGAGGGGGCAGCACAAACTCACAGGGGGCAGAACAAACTCACAGGGGGCAGGACAAACTCACAGGGGGCAGCACAAACTCACAGGGGGCAGAACAAACTCACAGGGGGCAGGACAAACTCACAGGGGGCAGAACAAACTCACAGGGGGCAGGACAAACTCACAGGGGGCAGGACAAACTCACAGGGGGCAGAACAAACTCACAGGGGGCAGGGCAAGCTCATTGGGGGCAGGACAAACTCACAGGGGGCAGAACAAACTCACAGGGGGCAGAACAAACTCACAGGGGGCAGAACAAACACACAGGGGGCAGGACAAACTCACAGGGGGCAGGACAAGCTTATTGGGGCAGAACAAACTCACAGGGGGCAGGACAAACCCACAGGGGGCAGAACAAACTCACAATGGGCAGAACAAACACACAGGGGGCAGAACAAACACACAGGGGGCAGGACAAACTCACAGGGGGCAGAACAAACTCACAGGGGGCAGGACAAACTCACAGGGGGCAGAACAAACTCACAGGGGCAGGACAAGCTCATTGGGGGCAGGAAAAACTCACAGGGGGCAGAACAAACTCACAGGGGGCAGGACAAGCTCATTGGGGGCAGGACAAACTCACAGGGGGCAGGACAAACTCACAGGGGGCAGAACAAACTCACAGGGGCAGCACAAACTCAAAGGGGGCAGGACAAACTCACAGGGGGCAGCACAAACTCACAGGGGTCAGGACAAACTCACATGGGGCAGAACAAACTCACAGGGGGCAGGACAAACTCACATGGGGCAGAACAAACTCACAGGGGGCAGAACAAACTCACAGGGGGCAGAACAAACTCACAGCGGTCTTCACAAACTCACAGGGGGCAGGACAAACTCACAGGGGGCAGCACAAACTCACAGGGGGCAGAACAAACTCACAGTTTTCAGCACAAACTCACATGGGGCAGAACAAACTCACAGGGGGCAGCACAAACTCAAAGGGGTCAGGACAAACTCACATCGGGCAGAACAAACTCACAGGGGGCAGGACAAACTCACATGGGGCAGAACAAACTCACAGGGGCAGGACAAACTCACATGGGGCAGAACAAACTCACAGGGGGCAGAACAAACTCACAGGGGGCAGAACAAACTCACAGCGGTCTTCACAAACTCACAGGGGGCAGGACAAACTCACAGGGGGCAGCACAAACTCACAGGGGGCAGGACAAACTCACAGGGGGCAGGACAAGCTCATTGGGGGCAGAACAAACTCACAGGGGGCAGGACAAGCTTACTGGGGGCAGAACAAACTCACAGGGGGCAGAACAAACTCACAGGGGGCAGCACAAACTCACAGGGGGCAGGACAAACTCACAGGGGGCAGGACAAACTCACAGGGGGCAGGACAGTTTATTGGGGGTATATGTAAATGCAGTATGTTGCTGTGTGCAGATAGTGAGTGTAAGAAACGGGTGCGTTTGTCATTACTGAGTTGTATGGAGACAATCCAGCAGATCTTCGTCCGTGAGTGCAAATTTTGAAACATTCACCACGTAGACAGAGAGGAACTGTACGCAGTTGTAGGCATCTGCTGCGGAATTCTGGTGCGGTTTGAAAACAATGTACGAGTCCCAAAAGTTATATAGTAAGAAAGGCCAAAAGTCCAGAGCTAAGTTGACAAGTGTAGGACGTTAGCTGCATTAAGCATTCAATTAAATGTAACCTAAAGTCTCAAAAATGGCAAAAAAAAAACAGCATCGTAACCACAAGATTACAGAGGTAGGACAGAATTATGGGCAGTCCGCCCAAAATTGAAATTATGACGTCATTTTGGTCTGCATATGCACAGTGGGTGTTTGTAGGAAAAAAATCAAAGGTAAGAAGGATTTATAGAATACCAGTACTCTCTGGTACCGGGACTTCTTAAATATATTTTCAGAGTACCGCCACTTCTCCATGCCAGAGCTACGGCCATTACTGCGGATACTCAGTACTGACACTAGAGATGTGAGGTTCATTTTTTCCTTCTTACCATGAGTTTTACACGTTCCCATAAAAGCTCAAACAAGTTCTTCCTTTATCTTCAGATGCAAATATCACAGGAGTTGTGAACAGCGATTCACGGCAGAACCTCCATGAAAACAGAGCAGAGGACAGAATGTCGCTGCACGTGCACCGAGCAGTGCTGAGGGGAGGGGCCTGAGCGAGCATCTGCATGGGGAAGGGGGGGGGGCCCAGTTGTAATCATGAGGTTTTTGTTTGTTTGTTTATAGAAAAGTGCTTTTTTACTAAAATGTTTCACCAGAAGCTTTTATATGGGGTTTCATAGAAGCCTGCTTTGTTTCTTATTGTGTATCAATAATGAGAATAATACAGATATGCATAGACATTGGTTAAGTGTGTTTGCATAAAAAAAATTATTATTAGAAGAATCTTCGAGCAGTTGTGTTGTCTTACATCTTCTGTCAAGCGGTTCTCAGTATCTTTTAACTGCCGATAAGACACATTTAAAGGAAAAGCTCTACACCAACTTATCTGAACTCAGTGTAATTGCTACACACAATCTGTAAAAACTGCAATGTGGCTCCCAAGGACCAAGATAATACAGCTACTAGAAAGACAAATAGAGTGATAGCTGGTGAGGTCAAAAGATTCCATCACGTACTCTTTGATGCCTCAAAAGAGTTGAACTTGGTTGGCTGGACGTAGTTCACCAGAGTGGACATTTCTTCTGTTGCCACAGCCTCCCGCTCCACTGAACCCTGAGCAAGAACCACAGGACTGAGCTCACAAAAAAGAGGATGGATATGTGAACATGCACAGACGACAAACACAAAACTTGCACAGATGTGTTGAAGCCATCATTGGAACACAGACACATAACTGAGGTCATCAACATGTCTATACTCATGCAAACTTCTGCTTGTCTGTGTTCTTCTCGTAATTCTCTCCATTTACTTGTAAACTTTCTAGTGCTTTTAAGATGGGGATGTTAAAATCTCACCCACCAAGGTTCTCTCTGGGCAGGTTTCATTATGATGCTCAAAGAGCAGCTTACTGTTCCTCTGGGATGCTTATTAACAGATGTTAAAGCAACAAAACACAAACTTCATCCTTTCATGAATCATTGGTAAAATATGCTGTTGGCAATATTTGAGTTCTGTTGTTATTTTTGACCAAGAGAACATGTGTGACATTTCACCACTAGCTTCTAACTGTTGGACTGATATTATGATCCAGTACAGATCAGTATGTCTGTCTTTTGTTTCTAACGTGCTGCTTTGTTCCAGGCGTCTGAGTGATGTACCTGAGTCCATTTGTAAAAAAAAATGAAACATTTCCTTCTCTCTGTTTGCTTGTGAATTTTGTCATTTTAGAAACAGATCCTTGACAAGTTCTATTGGAACAATAATTTAATTGTCATACTCTTCTCTGAACTTGCTACCTGCTTGAAACCTGCTAAGTCCAGTTTGGGGTCACAGCATGCTGAAACTTACCCATGTGGGGTGGAGATGAAGTACAACCTGGACAGTTTTCCAGTGCATCACAGTGCCAAACAGAGACAGATAACCAAACACACTTACATTTATACCTGAGGAACAATTTAATGTCACCAATCAACCATTTCAACTCCTGGGTTTTAGTTCTCCTGTTACCCTAACTATATCAGTGTGAAAACTAAACACTAAACCTGTAAAACATCTCAACCCAAGGTTGAGCAGCAGGAGAAACTAGCTCCAACCAAGAAGATCCAAACCACAAGCAAAATCAGAAAGAGAAAGAGTATAGATGACGAATGGAGGAGACAACAGAAAAGCATGAAACCAAGCGAACAAATGTTCACAACTGGATCAACAATGACAGCTGTGAAGTCATGACACACTGGTGAACACACTGGGGGGGGGGCTGTCAGCGCTGACCTTTTTACCATCATCATCGTCATCATCATCTTCTTCTTCACTCTCAGCCTCAATGTCTGTTAAAATCAAACAGGTCTTTACCATATCATTGCCTCCTCTTCTCCACATAAACCAAAATGACAAACTTTTGGGTTAAAACTGCAACGAGTCATTGGCGCTTCACTGCAAATAAATTACCTCCAGACTATGACAGGAGTGACCATGAAGCTTTGAGGTTTTACTGAAGCTGTCACAGAGTCTGCTCTGTGAGACAAAGTCTAACCAGAAAACCTCAGAGGTGTGAAGCTCTGCTTCAGCTGCTCTGAAGCTCCAGAGCGGCTGGTCTCAAGGGTCATGAAGGAACCATTTGTTTTCAGTCAGAATCATGGACCTGCTTTAAGGATCCAAAAACTAAAGACATGGAAACAAATTTGAACTGTTACAGTATCTGATGTCATCATAAATACCCTTTCACTCATTTACAGAGGCCTTCTGCAGAGATGTCAAAGGGTTGAAGGACTCAATCTAAACATGGAGGCCATAATTAATCAGCAAACTTCTACTGTTTGCTCAAAACGAGAGATGACAGCTTGATCACTGACTGATTCTTCCCATCAAAATGTTAAAACTCAAAGACAAACTGCCATCTATCCAGCATCACACAGGAATCACCATTTCATGATCTGACTGCCAAAGCTGAATGTCCCTTTGTCTGGTGTTATACCTCCGGTGTTGTTGCTAGGAGACAGCGGTTCGTTACTTTGACTGGCAGGTTGGTCAATTGGTCTCTTGGTGTCTGTGCTGCTGCAGGGTTTGTGAGATTTCTTGTTCTTAATGAGAATTTTTCCCATCAGCTCCAAAGGACTGGGCAGCGCGACCCCGGCTTCCAGCTGCCATGACACACAGCAAGAGAACAAGTGAGTGAAGCTGAATGCCGTAAACAAACTGCTTAAGTCAGTTTGTCTTACAGGGTATTTGTCCAGTGGATCAATCAGCAGAGCATCTCCAAAAATGGACCGGCAATACTCAGCCATTTTAGCCTGCTGCTTCAAGCTGAAACACAACAGCTCATACTCAGAGGAACATTTCAACACAAAGAAGAAAAAAAGCAAATAATGATATTCTCACGAGTCTACGTGATTTTCAAAAGAGAGGATGACTGGGAAAGGTGAAGTCTTGAAGGCACACTCTGCGATGGCTTCGATCACCTCCTACAACAAAAAAAATTTAAGTCACTCCGAAAGGATCACATCCCAC
Source organism: Oryzias celebensis (assembly GCA_014656515.1). Lineage (NCBI taxonomy): Eukaryota > Metazoa > Chordata > Actinopteri > Beloniformes > Adrianichthyidae > Oryzias > Oryzias celebensis. The sequence continues at coordinate 23,584,331 of BNCR01000014.1, forward strand.
TCCTGGATCCAGTACCATCCAGGAAAAATGTCAAGAAGCTATTGCAAAATGATGATTGACAGGCTGCCTGAACCAGGTAATGCTAAATGTTCTGACTGTAGTCTCACAGTCTACTTCTACTGTAGAACGTGAACCTCAGCAGTTTGTTTTCAAAGTTTTTGATGAAAACATGAGACCGTCTGCAGGTGGGGCAGCAGCTCTCCAAAAACTGCAGACTCACCTGGAGGTTCAGTAAAGCATTCAGCCTATAGGATGTTTATTCACACCACACTGATCAGGACGCACTGTGTGTCAACTAAAATGTTCTTCTCTAAGAACTCAAACACTAAAACTGTAACCAATGAAGAATTCTGTAGTCTCATGTGTTCTCCCTGGAGGGGAAGACTGAGTTTTGCAAAGAAGCTTTAATGACAGAATAGGCTGGAAGCTCCTAACTGGAGAGAAGAATGAGGATCTGAAGAATCTCTCCCTCAAAACAAACAAAAAAACAGGGGTTGCCGTTGTCTTCTTAGTTCTTCAATCCTAGTTGGGTTCTATCTGTGTGAAGGTTTTTGTAACATCAACTAGTAGTAACCATCTGAACACAAACTGCATGAGAAGTGACATAAGCAAAACTTCACCAACTCAGACAACAGTAAGACTGTACATTGCTGGTTGACCTTAAATGAGATTTCAGACGTCATAGTGAAGCCGTGTGTTATGACGGGCTCCTCCTCTGCAGTTCGTCCTTTCCAGACGTCTAACTCCACACAGCGACACCCCGCCAGCAGAACCTGACGGTACATCTCCACTGAAGAGCTTCCTGCCAGCTGGCCCGCTGAAGCAAAAAAAAACATGCTTTCATCTTTATATTCCTCCTTCCCCTGGATTAAGAAGAAACATTTACCAATATTTAAAAAATTATGTCTTTTCTACTGCAGGACTTTAACCGATTGCACTAATGTCGGCATGATGTTGAGATTCTGTCTCAGAAAGCTGCACATCTTTGTTGCATGGATTCAAGTGAATGCATTCTTCTCACAGGTCAAAAATCGCTCAGAATCTCAGATAAGTTAGGTTGATATTTACTTGAAAAAACAAGCCCCACCAATCATTTTTGATAGAGTTAAAAACCCTTTTGTCATCAGTGCCGTTAGTTGTCCCACTGAAAAATCATAACACCCCCCCCCCCCCCCCACGCTTGGACACTGCTTTGTTATTAGATGAAAAAGGAATTATGTTTCATAACTTTGGATGGCTTTGAATTAAAACCAATACTAATTTTGATATACACTCCTGGTTGTAATCTGCTGTCTGTTTTTTTCATAAGCCATGAGTTCAACAGAGGAGCACAGACAAAACCTTTTATGAAAAACACATTTCTGCCCTTCAGTTGATGACTTGACTCTACTGTGAAGCTGCATGAAACAATCAAAGAAAGTTCTGAGGAGCCTTCCTGTTAAAAGAGCTGCGTACCTGTTAGATATGTGTTATGGGAGGAGTTGATGAAATAGTGGGACATGGGGAAGTTCATGTCTTCAGACTGATCTAGTTTCTCAGGTGGTATAACTCCATTTTCATCACTGGACAGGTATGTGGAGAATGCTTGCAGAGAGAACAACCCTACAGACATAAAAAAAAACCAACAACATTGTGGATCAGACGAGCTCTGACTGCATTAAAGTTCAAAACTTCTCATTTCATTGAATGTCACTGTAAGGAAGGCGCGGAGGCCTGTGGATCCATAAGCAACCAGTTTTAATAAGTATAAGGATCAGGCAGAGGCAAAGTCGTACAACAGGCAGGGTCAGATCACAGGAGAAGGCAGGAGGCGAGGAAACAGGCAAGGGTCTGCAATCAAAGGCAGGAAAACAACGAATGCTTAGGCTGTACAGCAGGAATGCAAATACAATACTATACAAGGATGTGATAACACAGCAAAGCTTATAAGGCTTATAAGGAAAGTGCTTGATGACACAACAAGAGACACCTGGGTGAACCATGAATCGGAAGCAGTGTAATCTGACTGGCACTCAATACTCCGGTGAGTGTTCCCTCTGTGGATCAGAGAAGGGAGTATACCCCCACCCCCACCCCTCACCCCCCACGAGTGGCTCCAGAAGCAAGACGGATCACGACGGCAAGGCTGACCATGTGGTCGTGGGGCTGGTCTGTCCGGGTGAAGGCGGTGGAACTCCAAGAGCAGTGAGGGGTTGAGGATGTCGGAGACAACCACCCCGGCATCTGGAATCCAGAATCTCATGGACCTGATAAGCTTCTTTTTCATCGATGATGAGGGGGAGAGGACCACCACTAGGGGAACATGGTGACGTCTCTTCCTCGCTGGGTGCGGCAGCAGGCTTCAGTAGAGAGACATGAAAGGTGGGCGAGATGCGATACTCGGGCGGCAACTGCAGTTGGAAAGACACAGGTGAAATTTGACGAATGATCTGAAAGGGGCCCACAAACCGAGGACTCAGTTTACGGCAGGGTAGTCTCAGGCGCAAGTCCTTCGTGAAGAGCCAGACCCATTATCCAGGAACAAAACTGGGACCTTCACGGCTGTGTCGATCTGCCTGCTGTCGGTCTGACACAATGTCTTTAGGTAACCCATAATGCCAGAAGACGTGATTGAGGAGCTGCTCCGCCATCTCCATGGCAGTAGGTACTCTAGGCAGAGGGGGGAGTCCACAGGATTTGAAGAAACGGTCAATAACCAATAGAATCACCGTGTTTCCTTGTGATCTTGGGAGGTCGGTGATAAAGTCGACCGCCAGATGGGACCAAGGGCGTTGAGGTGTGGGCAAGAGCTGAAGCAAACCAGCGGGTAACTGACGGGGCGTCTTGGCTTGTTGACATGGTGTTCACCGGGTGACATACTGCACCACGTCTGCTTGCATGGTAGGCCACCAGAAAGAGTTCTGCATAAGACTTTGTGTGGTGGCCATACCTGGATGTCTTGCCATGAGAGTGTCATGGACGAAGCGGAGTACTTGATCCTGATGTGTCAAGGGAATGTAGGTGCGATCGCCTGGACAAGATGGAGGTGGAGGAGTGGCCTCGTTGGCTTCGCTGAGTTCGGACATGAAATCCCGTTGGATGGGAGCCAGGACAATGGACTGGGGTATGACGGTATCGGACCTTCTTACTTCTTCCTCTAGTGGTTCATACTGGCAAGATAATGCATCAGCCTTCCCATTCCTGGACCCGGGTCTGTATGTGATGGTGAAGTGGAAACCGGAAAAGAACAGCGACCACCTGGCTTGTTGAGCATTAAGCCTCTTGGCAGTCTTTAGGTACTCTAGATTCTTGTGATCAGACGATGAATTGATGAGCAGTTCCCTCCAGCCAATGTCGCCACTCAGCAAAGGCCTTTTTCATAGCCAACAGCTACTGATCCCCCACGTCGTAGTTCCGTTCACCGGCAGACAATTTCCTGGAGAAATAGGCACAGGGGAACATTTTGGCAGGCTGACCTTGAGATTTGCGAGAGGACGGCTCCCACACCAGAACTGGATGCATTCACCTCTACTATGAATGGGAGAGAGGGATCCGGATGGTGGAGAATGGGCGCCTGAGAGAAACAGTGCTTGGGAGACCTGAAGGCTTCCTCAGCCTCTGGCGACCAATGCAGACGAGCGGAAGGGCCTTTGAACAGTGAAGTCAGAGGAGAAGTCACAACACTGTAGTTCCGTATGAAACGCTGCTAGAAATTGGCGCAGCCCAGGAACTGTTGGAGTTCTTTAACTGTAGAAGGTCGAGGCCAGTGAAGAACTGCATCCACCTTTTCCTGGTCCATGGCCACCCCCTGTGCACTGATAACATATACTAAGAAAGATACAGTGGTTTGATGAAATTCACCTTTCTCAAACTTCACATATAGTTTGTTGTCAATTAGACACTGCAAGACCTGATGAACATGTAAAACATCCTCCTCCATGGTGTTTGAGTAGACTAAAATGTCATCAATATAAACAATCACGTGTCTGTGGAGCATGTCTCGGAAAACGTCGTTCACAAAACCCTGAAAAACTGAGGGAGTGTTGCACAAACCAAATGGCATCACGAGGTACTCGTAATGCCCAGTGGTAGTGAAAAAGACGGTTTTCCACTAATCCCCCTCTTGGATACGCACCAGATTGTAGGCGCACCTCAGGTCCAATTTCGTAAAGTACCGCGCCCGGCGTGACTGTTCCAGGGCTTGCGGAACCAGAGGCCGGGGGTATCTGTACTTAACAGTAATTTCATTAAGACCACTATAATCAATACAGGGACGTAGACCTCCGTCTTTCTTCTGGATGAAGAAGAACCATGTGGAGGGCCTAATGAAACACTTAGCCAATTCCTCCTGAATGTATTCTTTCATAGTTTCAGTTTCTTTCAATGACAGAGGAAACACTCTACCTCATGGAGGCGCAGCCCAGATATCAGTTCAATAGCACAATCGTAGGACCTGTGAGGTGGCAGGGATGTAGCATGCTGCTTGTTGAAGGCCTCGTGTAGGTCCTTGTACTGATGTGGCAGAGACGTGATGTCAGAGGGAACTTCAGAGTTGCTGAAGTTAATTTGAGTTGAGCCGATCATCTTCTGCATAGACTAACTGGTGCGATGTCCCAGGGGTAAACCTCCCCAGAGGCAGAGTTGGCGACAAAAGGTGTTGGATGTCCTCAGTCACATGTTTTATGCATCCCGGGCCCACAGGTCCACCGTCTACTGTGGAAACTGCTACTCATGAAGAGCAGGGTAGCAGGGGACATCATTGGATGCAACAAAATCAAGGTCTATGAAATTTCTATAACCGCTATGAATCTAACATAGCGGTTGTCTCTACATGCTTCCCCCGAAACATGAGTGATATTGGGATTTTGAAAGTAAAAGAACAAACACTCACCAAGTGCCCCGACCGTCTGGGGGGACGATCGGGACAGGCAGCACGCAGATGGGTCTACCGGGATGAGTTTGAGTCCAGCTTCATTGGCCAGGACCTTACTAAGGGAGTTGCATTCAGCTCCAGAGTCAATAAGGGCCGATATAGAGCAGGGCCAATACAGAGCAGGAACGAGAAGAAAGGGAGACAAGGAATTCGGTTCTAGGTGGGGTCTGTTCTTGAGATCCAGCACCCATCAGTGTCCCAACTTTCACTGAAGGGTTCTCTCTTTTGGACAAAGAGGATAAGCTGCCACCAGGTGTTCTTTACTGCCGCAATAGAAACACTCCTCGCATCCAACATTCCTGCCTTTGTCTTGGGTCAAACGTGTCCTTCCCAGCTGCATAGGCTCATCCATGAGACCTAACTGAGCCACAGGCATGTCTGACATCACACCAGAGAGGGACGGTGTTTGGTGAAATGCAGGTCTGGGAAAGTTGGCTGGAACCTAGAGAGCGGGACTCTCGAAGGTGGTTGTCGATTCTGATGGAGCGGGAGATCAACGACTCCAGGGAGGTGGGGTTTTCATAGTGCAAAAGTTCACCTTGTATGGACTCTGTCAAACCATTGTACAACACTTCCTGGAGTGCTTTTGTGTCCTCACCAGCTTCCGTAGCCAAAATGTGGAAGTCGACAGAGTAATCAGCCACAGAACGTCTGTCCTGACAAAGGCCGGAAGTTGTCTTTCCGGTGTCTTTCTGGTGTCTTAAACACTTATTTGAAGCGATCCATAAATTCACAAAGAGACAACACAACGGTACGATGGTTTGCAAGAAAGGCATCAGGCCATTCCAGAGCGTAACAAAGACTATTTTGGCTTCATCCGACGTGAACATGCTGGATTGTAGTGAGAATACCAAGGAGCACTGGAGAAGAAAACCCCTGTAAGGAGATCCGGGCTTCCTGGACAGATGATAACTGTCTTGTAGGAGGCGATGGCGACAGAAGAGTCATAGCAGGAGGTAAGTGCTAGGAATCTGCAATGGTTTGGAGTAGGGATTGGAGACTGGGTCAGTTGGGTGATAGTCTATTGATTGTCAAACAGAGAACGAATCATCTGTTCATGGGATCCAAGGTGGTGGTGTGGGAAGACAGAGCCTGGTTATTGGGGTCCGTACCTGTTGGGTCCATAATGGTCAGTTTATTTCATGAGATTTGCGTTGGTGGACCCAAAATGCAGGACAACGGAGAGTGCAGGCAGAAAGACCTATTTGAGAGGCAGCAAGGGAAGTACAGAGATCCTAGAGGGTGTTCTTGGGCAGGTTGCAGGCGTAAAGGGGTAAGTCCTGGTGTTCCTTAATGATAGAATCGACAAGGTTAAAGGATGGCAAGGTAAGGCGAGGCGAGTCACCTAGACTGAGGAAGACTAGACGCTTGGCTTCAGTAGCTTAACGTACTCTACCAGTGAGGAGCAGATGAACCGACGTAGGCTGGTAGGCGTGGATATTCTGATAACAGGTCAGCCTGACAAGGAGATGATGAGCAGGTGTGCAGGAACCCAACCTCAGGCAGGAGAGAGACACCTGAAATTCTCAGTTCCTTGGATATCCTCCCATACTCCTTTACTGTTTTGTAATGACCTACCTTTTCTCGTAGGTCATTTGACAGCTCCATAGCTTTCCCATGACTCAGGATCCAAAAATGTCAGTGTAGCACTGGGTGAAGGATAAAAGGGTCTGTTGAGAGCCTTATGTGCACACACATTGATTACAGGCAAACAAATCACAGGTGTGAATGGTTACCTTTAGCTGCCATTCAAACCCTTTTATATCAGCTTTTGTGCATTGTTTTTAGAATCAACGCCATCAGGGTATGTAAACTATTGAACAGGATCATTAGGGAAGTTTCAGTTGTCATTATGATTTAAAAAGAGTAAACTAAATTTTTTGACAATAAATGGCTTCACCCATCCACTAAGGCCGAATTCAAAATCTTACCCTACCCCTACAGGTTCATCCCATCCCTACACCTTGCCCTCTAAGTGGAGAGTGATGTGGAAATAGTGTCTTCAAAATCGAAAGACCATACCCCTCAATGAAATCATAATTGATTGCTGTTCATCTACATTAGTGCTATTTCATCAGTTAGCAATGAATTCAACCAAAAAATGTTAGGGGATAAAAGCTGTATCATGGAAAATGCACATACAAGGATCAAGTACATAGGAAATGGAAAAGAATTTCTGGGAGTACCTTGCTTTAGCTGTTCCAGGTCATGCTGGTGTCTTTCCATCAGAGATAGAGTCTGAGCAGGCCGAAGGGGTGGGTACAGGATTTCATTGAGTCGTGGGTCTCTCTGCTTGTTGTTGATGAATTCTGTCATCTGGTCAATAGACAACGTTCTGCCGTCACCTCCTCTGCAGGGCAGAGTGGAATTAGAGCACCAGCAAAAGCTCTCTTTTTTTCACTTCATTGATTTTTTTTTTCTGAAGAGTGACTCACTAACTGTGAGAACTTGTACTGGATCAAGATTAATCCAAATCAGATAATGAACACACAATGACAACATTTATATACAGTATGCATAATAGGGATTTAAAAAATAAAAGAAACATCTCAAAAAACGGATCTAGATTTTGGAGCAACACTTTGGGTTAAAAACCATAGACACAAACAAGATTACATTAAATTAACAAAAAGACAAAAAAATCAATCGTTAGGTATAAAATCAATTTCTGACAAAGTTTGACACTTTTCTTTCTGATGTGCTCTCTCACATGTTTGCCTTTTTATGTAAAGCTCATGAAACCCAAGAAAACAGGATTTAAAAAAATTAAAACACTGTGGAGAAATCTGCCAAAATTTCAGCAGGGGCAGGCGCTGCAAACAGCTTTGATCAACTTCCGGTGGCACACCTGACTAGGTCGCGACCAAATCTCGTTGATCACTTCAAATCTCGTTGGAAATGACCAAATCTCAATGCCATTTTATGCAGGGAAATTGAGTGTTGACGCGCCTTTTGACATGGTGGATTCCTTTGTCCCACAGTATGAGTGAGTTTTGTTGATAAAATAAGCAGATGTGTGGCTGAACGCTGACTTATGCTCTAAACTGGACTTTGGGTCTCTGTTAACGAGCTGTCACTGTGGTGTACCTTTCCCGGAACAGAATCCACAAGCAAGGCGAGCCAGGGAAGTTTCAACTTAGAGTCATAAGATTTTATTATTACTTTCTTGTCAAGTCTCCCATACACAACCACCAAAAAAACGTTTTTTCTTTCTTTAAACTTGTAGCCGTGTGTCAAACAGCTGCAGGAGTATCCCGTTCTCATACAAAGGTTTCTGCCATGCACAGAGTGTTTTAGTTTATAGTGTCCAGCACAAGATGACCATAACCAGCTTCCTGAAGCTGTCAAAACCGTTTTTTTAATTAAATAAAAGCAGACGACCAATTTAAAATGCAGTGAGTTGTCACGGCAACAGAGCAGCAACAAAGTAGTAGTCCACTTGCAGGTTTGTGATGTCTTGTGCAAGAGTTTGCGCCATTTCTGCTTAGGAAAGTGTCCATGTTCTGTTTGTGATGTTTGTGATTAATCACACGATTAATTACAATGTTTTTATATTTTATAGGACGACACACAGCTTTTGAACAAAAACAGACCAGAAATTTTTCCTTCATTTTTATTGTCTAGAAACAATAAAATTTTAATGTATAAAATTTTAACTCAGAAGTGTTTGCTGTGTGCATAAAACCCATCAACAGTAAGATAAGCAGAACTATAAAGACTTAAATGTCTGCACTTTAAACAAACCATGGTCTGGGTAAATACTCAATTCTTAGTGGATACAGTGTGTAGATTAGTGTGGAGGGTGGATAAATACCTAAAAAATAAGATCCTGTTACATAGCCCAAATGTTCTATATCACTGTGCTGGTTTCGTGGAAAAAAAAACAAAAACTTTTTGCTTTATCTTTTGAAGAAAAAACAAGCGGTAAGAGGTGAACTTTCTCCCTGAACTGATGCTTTGTTTAACCTATCGTGATGATCAGCATTTGTATCGATTTGTTTTGCCGCTGCAATAGAGGTCAGTAATGGGTTGCACATAAAAAATTGTCTGCTTTTTGTGAAAACGCGATCTAAGCCTAAAAAAAACAAGATAAAAGTAAAGTTTTATTTAATATATATTTATTTTGTTAGCTTTGATCAATTTTTTTTTTAAATTAATCGTCTGCTTTGACGCATCAACTATGACAGCCCTAATATATATACAGTATAAAAAAAGCCCCTCTCACCCTCCGCTTGTGGTACCTCAACTTAAGCTCAAGTCCTCTACCAGAGGCTTGAAAGCATGAGTGTGCTGCACAGTATCTTAGCTGTTCATAGTAATGCAATTTTCCGGACTGAGGTCTTTCCATGGATCTGCTGTAGCCACTCCTCCAGTTTGGGGGTTACAGCCCAGAGTGCTGATGTTCCTTTGAAATTGGTAGAGAATATAAGAGAGCAAAGATCCTGTGGGACTTCTAGATACAGAAGGACAGGATGGTAATGACAAACCAACCAGGCATGTAGTGGTGCATAAAGAACAGGAAAGCTGTTGTGGTGGATATGGCATTACCAAGCAGTGGTAACATCAAGAAGAAGGAACATGATAAACTTGAGATATACCAGGGACTCAGATAAGAACTGGAGAAAACTTGGAAGTTGAAAGTGACAGTGATGTCCGTGGTTAATGAAGCACTCGGGGCTGTAACCCCTAAACTGGAGGAGTGACCGGAAAGACCTCAGACATCTCAGTCCAGAAAATACTACTGCGGAGGACTCTCAAGCTCTCAGGCTGCAGGTTCCTTATCGTTGGTCCTACTCTGTAGTTTCACACATTTTTTTGTCTTCTTACTGCAGCTTGAAGATGTTTCCGAGCTCGGGACGAGGACACAAACTGTCCAGGAAGCTCTTGTATACTTCAAGAGTAAAGTCTTCCAGTCTGATGCTGTCACCCTGCCAGAAAAAAAGACAAAATATAATCAAGACATACATCTTTTAAACTAACGTCTTGATTATTCTTTTTTTAAATTTTCTCCACCCTAGAGCTTCTTCTTTGCCTTTCAGCTGGTTACCTTTGTGGCCGCCATAGCAAATCATCTGCCTCCCTCCAACCCTCTACTCTGAAACCTCAGCATGCACACCAAACACCCTCAAATCCTCCATGACTACATCCATGAACCTTTCCTCTTTGTTTCTCTTCTAGAATCTTTCCTGGAAACTCCAACATCAGCATCCTTTTACCATCATCACTGTTTTTCCTCTCTGTATGTCCAAACCATTTCTATGTGCTTCTCTGCATGTATATTCAAAATATCTACCATGATCTGTTCCACATGGATTCATTCCTGATCCATCCTGGTCACTCTCAATAAAAACCTCAGCATCGTCATCTCTGCTACCTCTAACTCTGATTCCTGTCTTTGCATCAGAGTCTCTAAAATCAACAACATGGCTACTCTCATGCTCTCACAGTCTTCTACACCTTTTTTTCATCATAGTTGACACTCTTGCCACACATCACACCTGAAACCTTCCTCCAGACATTAAAACCTGTTTGTAAATGCCTCTCTTTCTACACACTCAGTTGTTCTGTACTGTTGACCCAAATCACTTAAAGTCCTACACCTTTTCAGCTCTGCTCCCTCTAACCTCACCATTTCACTAAAAGAGCCTAAACCTTGTTTTTCTTAAGCTTTTATAGTAAACAATTGTCATGAATATGATCATATATTACCTTTGGCACACTAAAGAACAAATAATTATGAAACTTTAATTATGTTTGTGGACTCTTTTTCACACCTGAAAGTAAAACGACTGGATCTCCGAGGTTCCGCCTTTTGCTCCTTGTGGATGATGCCCAAATTATGACATCAACCAACAGCCGGCCTCGACAACGAACTTTTTTAAAGGTGGATGTGAATGTTGTGGAGTCTTACAGTCTTGACCGAATCTCCGATCCGGAATTTTTTTATAGGCGATATGCAATGTGTATGGAAATGTAGTATTAGCTCGTGCATTATATGCTTATATTGCGTTATTTCAGCTAGTTGTATGATTTCCTTATGTGTCTGGCATCTTCATCAATTGTAGGAATGGCGCCAGCTCTGAAGATTAGTCTTCTGGACAATTCTCTTTGGTCCAGGCCAAGGTTCACAAAACATCATCTGTGAAGTAGCGATCACACACTAAAAGTTGCTGGCCGGTCTGTCGCGCGCTCCCAAAAATGAACTCCAACAATTTCTGATGGGCAGGCCATTGTTTAAGAAGGCTGAACCAACACCATTTCTGTCAGCCTAAAAAACATGTTCTCCAGTTAAAAAAAAGCTAGCCATTGTTTTCTCTGCAGATCAAGAGCAACCACTTCTTCAATGAGTTGTTTTGATCTTCACCGCTAGCTCAGTGGGGAAATTGGGCTTGTTTGTTTGTTTTAGCCTGGGGTTGAGGCTTGCAGCACATACTTTTCCTCGTAGGGGGTGTTCTTACTGGTATATGTCACACAGTGAGGACTCGCTTGTTTTCGTGGGTATAAGAGGGGCTGCGGCTAAGACCAGTGGCTTTTGGAGGATTACTTTAAAATGTATGAATGAACCCCACTTTGGAGTTCTTTATAGTGAGGAATGAACAGGATAATACACTTCATATACATGTCATCTGCAAACATCATGGTCTACAGAGATTTGTGTCAAACCTCATCTGTCAGTTTGTCCATCACCACAGCAAACAAGAAGGAGGTCAAAAAGCTGATCCTTGTAGTTTCCATAACTCTTCTGTTTTTTAATGGGCACCAGAACATTTCTCCTCCATTCCTTAGACATCCTCTCACTCTCCAAGATCTTGTTAAACAGTCCAGTCAGAAACTCAAAAATCAGCTGCCACCTCTCCTAAGCTATTCCATACCTGTTCAAGAATGTAAATAGCACCAACTTTCTCTTCAGGTTTTTTCTATACTCATCGATGTATGGGCCATGGGCCAAGAGATGACACATGGTAAACTGAAGAACAGAAATAGTCAAGAGGGTCATTTTTTTAAATAACTGTTAAAGCTGAAGAGAAAATGACAGTTACTGTGGATCTATGGGAGTGCGTGGGGGGCTTTCCTGCTCTGCAGATAAAGGAACCTGGGTTAAGCAGAATCACTTTAAAATAAAGGAATACAAATGCAATAACATGAGCTGCTCTTTACCCGTCCATACGGCAATCTGCAACTGTCCAGTGCGGACTCCACTCTTTTTCTGTCTGATGAAAAGAGCCGAACAATACTGAAACACACAAAGATGACAGATCATCCTGAGTGCTGCATTGGAGCAGCTCCAGGTATGTGACAGAAGGTCACATGAACTTCTTATTTACATCTCAGGTATACCTAAGCTCACTGAAGATAAGATACAGACACAAAGCACAATGCACCTTTATTTTATTGTTATTTTGTCAATCAGAAGTCCACATGCACTCCTAAGTCTTTAAAGACTCAATTTGTTTAAGTGTAAGACATCAGCTCGCCTTCTTCACTGATTTATCAATCCACTGGTTGATTACCAGGTCAGTGCTGAATTAAGCACCTCAGTGAATCCTGTCTTTGTTTTTGCTTCCCAAAGTGAACATAGATTGTAGTTTATATTTGGAAGCAAGACACAGGACAAAGCAAAGTTGGAGTTTAGAAGCCTCCACAGAGGTTTTTGGACTGTTTCTCAAATCATTTATGACGGTCTGCTTTGAGTGGAAGTCCAAAAGGCTTTTTTAGGACCAAACTTAAATTGGAAATGGTTCTGTGGGAATTGACTCACTTTTTCACAGGAATTCTTCCTTCTGTGTTCAGCTGAAGTGTTAAGCGGACATACCTGAAACAGAGCGCAGAGTTCTGTGTCATAGAGGGAGGCTTCAGCAAAGATCTAAGAGGAGCACCAGCCTGAACTTTACAGAATGAGATTAAAAATTCCGAATGACTATTTCAGTTAGTTCACTGTAGGGTCAGAGAGACCACTGCTGAGAGAAATTGTAAAGACAATCTTAGGTTTCACAGCCCTCACTTAAATTACTAAGAACTCAACAGCACATTTCCAGGTTTTTAACACTGTTCAAAAACCCTTTAAACATTAGGCAGCAACATTTTTGGAGAACCCTAAACATGGCACATCCTGTATACATCAGAGCTTTAAGTCAAGCTTTGGTAGTGGAAGAATGGTGGCTTTGGTTTTTTCAGGACCTTCAGGACATTAGATTCTTGCTCACTTTGAATCAGATTCTCTCCAAACACTGAAATTATAAAGGCTGCCCAAAGTTTAAAAATCTTTAAACTGGAGGAACAAAACATTTTAGCCTGCATTTTTTATCAAATATCCACATTGCCGGACCAATAAGGGGTTTTCTTTTCTTTTACCCATATGTGGAGGTGAGCACAAATTATTAAACAGTGAAAAACTGTAAAAGAACCATAGAAAAACACCAGACACTTGTCTTCATCTGTAAAACTCAAACAAGGTCTTATTTTTTTCTCAGAAGTGTGTGTTTGCGTGTGTGTCTGTGTAGGTGAATGTTTGTCGGCGTGTGTATTCGTGGTTTTCTGTTTGTGTGTGTGGGTGTGTGAAGAGACTCACGCTTTCAACAGACTTTGATCTCTGTTCAGGTTGTGACTCAAAAGGTTTGAAGACAGAGAAAAAAGCTCCTCACACCAAACCTGCAAAAACACAGTCTGTAATATCATTGTCGTCTTCTTACAGTCTCAGCTGTAGGTATAACCTCAGCACCTTTGCTTCATCTTCCTGTGACGCAATGAAGTTAAGCTGGTTAACATTGACAAGATCTGAGGCTGTAACCACGGTAACCATGCGATTCTCCAGCCGACCCACCAGGTTTCCCACATCCAGCAACTCGCGCAGCTTGGCTTCCTGGAGAATGAGAAGCATAAGAGCAGGACATCAGCTGCAAGAAATCTAGGATGAGGAGGTGGAAGGAACATCATGGAGCATTCACGAACAGTATCTTCTCTAAGTCAGCAGAAGCTCATTTGATTGTAGATTCATTTGTGACACAAATGTCAGCAAAATTTTTTTTCCCGAACTTTTTTGTTGTTGATTTTTATATTTAAGTAATATATTTGTATTGTATTAGTAATATATTTAAGTAAAATGAAACCTTTGGGCCAATTGTTAACTTATCGGTATAAGTAAAGGTATTTTACTTACATGGTTCTAATCACATCTGCATGAGAAAAATGTCCGTTCTCAATAAAAAGATAATTGAATGGTTAATAAAAGCCTAATGAGGTTCACACTGCTATAATTTCAATTAATCTGACCTGCATTTTGTTAAATGCTGCAGTTTCTCATCTTGAGGACAAAAATATAGAGATGATTGTTTTTTTTTTAATGCTTGCACTTACAGTTATTCATTCATCATTTATTTATTCATTTTCCAAACTGCTTTATCCCTTTTGGGGTCATGGGGTTGCTGGAGCCTAACCTGGCTACTCATGGGCAAGGGCAGGGGATGCCCCTGGACTGGTTGCCAGTCTGTTGCAGGGGCCACAGTTGCTTACCCATGCACACTCACATCCACACCTAGGATAATTTAGAGTGATGAAGCATGTTTTTGGATGGTGGGAGGAAGTACCCAGAGAAAACCCACAGGAGAACATGCAAACTCCACACAGAAAGGTCCCCCATTGATGACACTGTTTCAAGACCCCCAGCTGGGACTTGAACTAGGAGCCTTCTAGCTGTGAGGCAAGAGTGCTAACCACTGCGCCACCATGCAGCCACACTTACAGGTACTTATTGTTAAATAAACATAGATGTTGATTAAACACTTGTCTCCTTTCTGTTTGTGAAAGAAAGACTCACAAAAACTCACAAAAAGTGCAAACATTCAATGAGACAAACAATCCACACTGACACAGGGGCGTGTCATTCCACAGCCAAGGATGTCATGCCGTTCAGAAATGGAAGTGACTCTGTGGAACCAAGAAAGGGGGAGCAAGGGGGATTAGTGGAAGGTATGATTGCAATGCACCCCTCTCTGACGTAAATACCCTTTCTTGATTGTTTCCTCTTGTTGGGACAAAAAAAAAAAAAAAAAATAATAATTTGAGACTAAATAACTGTGGAATATTTGGAGGAATATCTGGAACTCTTACTTATTCTGCTCAAAGAATAAAATGACTCACAGCAACTTTGCCAATATAATAAATAACTGCTCTCCCTCTGGTAAACCGGGTAGACTTTTGTCCTCCTCCGAGATAATCTGATCTGTTGTTGAGGAAGTTTTTCTACAACTAGCTTTGTCAGTGGGATCAGCTGCTGAGTATGTTACAACCAAGTTGTTGGGCTCAACAAAACCAACTTGTAGGGCTTGCTTGTTAAAAACTCTCAACATGATGAGACTTGTTTTTCTTGGTGCACCGTGAGTACCCAAGTTTAGTGGGTTGGACTCAAAGCTTAATTATTGTTCCTTGGAAAGACATCAGACATCTGCGACAAAAACAACAACTCAGGCCCCCAAAACCCAGTGAATTCAGTGAGGCACGGCCAGAAGAGCAGTCCTCCCACCGTGTTCCTTGTTCCCTCCACCAGGAATGGTGTAAGGGAGGGTAGATCAGTAGTCCCACCTTCCTTGTGTAATGTATTTGTGTGTGTTGGGATGTTATTGTTGAGATTTAAAGGGTGTGTAATAAAAGGTGCAGTCAAAATTGGAGGGTAGATCACTGAGAGGACATCTCCTGCTTGCTGGCAGTGATGTCCAAGCACCCCCTAACAAAGGGTCCTACATGTCTAAGGCACTTAAAAAACCTTAAAGCTGAGAGAAGGGGCAAAACTATGTGGAAACCACGGAGGGGAGGGGGGCTCTGCCAAGTGGCTCTGCCTTCGAAAGCAGCATTCAAAACTATAAGCTAGTGGTGACTCCAGAGACTTCTGCCCCAGACATGTTCAATACCCTCTCAAGTCCGAAGCGATTGCAGGTATTCAGCCAGTTTTTGAAGCTTTTCTAAAAGCAGGAATTATTATTCCATGCGACAACTCTCCAGTTAACACGCCCACTTTACCTGTAAAAAAAATCCGTCCTGCTCCAGCTCAAGAGGAGTGGTGCTTTGTTAAAGACTTGACCTCTGTGAATGCAGCTCTTCACGCTCGTTCTCCTAAGGTTCCAAATCCATATACCATCCTGTCAAATGTGTCTTCAAGCTCTAAATGATTTTCTTGAATTATCAAATGCTTTTTTTCTGTCACAGCTCCCCTGACTTACAGTTACAGTTCTGGTTTGCATTCCTGTTCAATGGACGTGGGAATACATTCACCAGAATGCCCAATGGTACTGTGAATCCCCCACTGTCTACAGTGCTGCATTAACAGCCTCCCTCACTTCCTTCTCCCCCACCCCAGGATGCGCCGCAACTACAGTGTGTAGATGATATCATCTCTCTTCCCCCGACTCAAGAACAATACGAGGCTGACAGTGTGGCACTCTTGCACCATCTCGCTGCAGAGGGCCACAAGGTCAGCAGAAGCAAAATGGAATTTTGTAAGCCTGCTGTCATTTTCCTAGGCCACAATATCAGCGCTGAAGGTAAAAGTCTCTCTCCTAAGCATCTGACAGCAATCCAACAGGCCCCTCGACCAGAGACACGTAAACAGCTCTTGTCATTCATTGGAATATGCTCTTATTGCAGGGCCTTTGTTCCTAATTTTTCAGAACTCTCAAAGCTTCTTGGCGAGCTCACCTGTTCCAAATATATAATAATAGCTGAACATGTTGCTCTCACTTATATGTGCGTGCTCGCTAAAGACTGCTCATTAATCATCCACACCAACTATTGCTACTCTTTGGTGTAATTCATGATTTTGGCGCACTCTGGAAGCACCGCGGCTTGCTCAATTTTACATCATTCCCTGATTGCCAGTCTCGTCAATGCTATTTGTCGCTCATTCTAATACCTCTGACCCTGTGTCTGCAGGAAATGCTCAGGCTAATACTGCTGCAAAGTCGGCAGCTCTCAAACCATTTTCTATTGCAGTTTCCTGTGTGAAAGCTGATGTCTTTCTCTTAGTTCCATTCTGTCTCATAGCACTGAAATCACTTGTCTCCCCTGATGACAAACATCTGTGGCGCTTAGCTGGCTCCAAAGTGACACCAGATGGATAGTTTGGCCCTGATGATAAACCCTGTTTGCCTTATGCCCTTTTTTCCTTATTATGCAAAATTGACCCGGTCTTGACCATGCGTCAAAAAGAGGTATACTAGGGGGGAGTGGGGGGAGTAGGTGAGATGGTGTGAGTATCGCGAGAGTCGACGAGAGTGGTGTGGTGAGTCAACTTGGCGGCGCGAAAGTGGTTGAACAAACATTTCCGTCTGCTTTTCTTTTTTCGGCCATATGTAAGTAATAATTATAACAATCTTCACAAAACCTCTAAAAAGATTAGTAAGTCCTTGACAGCCTGGAGGACCTGGAGAGCTTCATAGACGAGTGTTTCAATATCTTCGTCATGGGGAAGACTAACACCACCACTGCTTCCTCCAAACGTGGCCCTCGTAAACTCTCCCGGGACCGCTTCTTCTCCAGGCAGTGGCATCAGCGACATCCTGGAATCAATTGATTAAAAGCTCTCCAGCCTTTATTGCCGTCTAAACTTGCTGGAGATCCTCCATAAAGAGTTCCAAGGCCTGAGAGAGTCCCTGGAGTTCAGCCAGCAGCAGGTGCAGGAGCTGCAGGAGAACCAGGCCCTCAGAGAGAGACCGTCCAGACTCTGAGCAGCGACACCGCTCGTCTCTCTGAGGAGAACCGCTCCATCAAGAAAACCCTCCTGAATCTTCAGGCGAGGAGCATGATGGACAACCTGGTCATCTCTGGGATTCCAGAGGAGGCGGGAAAAGACCCGGGGGCCACGGTGAAGTCCTTCATGGATGTCCAGGTAAAGCTCCCCAAGGAGGAGGTCCAGAAGATCTCCTTCCACAGAGTTCACCGACTCGGAGGAAGGAGGTCTGATAGCAGCTTCAGAGACCCATAATGGCTAAGTTTGAGCACTATGAACAGAGGGAGCTGGTGAGGAGCAACGGCCGGGAGCTGAAGGGAACACACTTCACCGTCAACGACCAGTTCTCGGCGGAGATCCTCTGGCGCAGGAAGATCCTTTTCCCGCTGAGGAGGAAGCACCTCACCGCCGGGTCTCGAACTGTTGTTTGAGTGGACAAGCTCTACGTTGATGGACGGCTCTTTCGGGACCCCGAGATCACCCCGTGGCTATGCTGAAGACCTGCAGATGCTGCGATCAGACTTGGTTCTGGGCCAAAGAGGCTTCAACCATCTGAATGATCTAAAAACAGATCAGTTTTACTGCAGGAGACCCACTTGTCTAAATCAGCTGATCATCTCCTGTGCTGCTCACAATTCACATCCATCTACTCAGCTAGTTACAACTCCAAACAAAGAGGAGTTGCTATTTTATTAATAAAAATATGACATTTACTCGTAAGGACTTAATTGTTGATCCAGAAGGCAGATTTGTAATTATTAACATATCGGTTCAGAATAAAGACTTCTGTTTAGCCAGTATCTATGGTCCCAATGCTGATGAATCCTCCTTCTTTCACAGATTCTTCACCTCACTCTCGGTTCACTCTGACTCCACAAAAATGATAGGAGGAGACCTCAACTTGGTCCTTGATCCTGAACTTGACAGACTCAGCACAGCAGGACACCAGCGCACATGGCGGTCTGCAAGTATTTTGAAGCAGTACATGGATGAGTTAGGTCTCTGTGATGCTTGGCGCTCATGTCATCCGAATGCTAAAACGGTTCACTTTCTTTTCTCCAGTTCACTACTCACAGTCTCGCTTAGACTACTTATTAGTCAGTAATTCTCTTTTAAAAGATATCAAGGATCCCAACATTCATCCAATTATTAGTGATCATGCACCAGTTTATGTAAGTATTTCTAGAGATATACCCACACCTTCTGGAGGTTTAACACTTCTCTGTGAAAAGATCAAGAGTTTATTCAATCCTTTAAAAAAGAGTGGGCAACCTTCTTAGAATTTAATGATACTCCTGATATTTCACCAAGTGGTCTTTGGGAAACAGCAAAAGGAAAAATTATTTCTTATTCAACAAATAAAAAACACAAGGAGAAAGCAGATTTATTAGAAATAGAAAATAAAATCAAAGATCTAGAGGCTGCTTATGCTGCTTCGGCACAAGAATACATTCTGAGAGATCTGAAAAACTTAAAGCTTCAGTTAAATGACAATATCAAAAAACAAACACAATTCCAAATACAAAAACTTCAAATTGAATAATATGAAAACTCAAATAAATCTTGTAAATTTGTAGCTAATCATCTTAAAATTAATAAATAAAAATCAACAATTACATCTATTATAGACCAGACAGGAAATGTCACGCACGACCCAGTTAAAATCAATAAAACGTTTAAAGATTTTTTTTAAAAACTTGTACACATCATAGGTCAATTCATCAAAGCAAAGTATTAAATCATTTCTTAATATTGTAACTCTACCCAGTTTAAATGAGGATCAAGGCTCAAACTTAGACTCTCCGCTCTCATTGGCTGATCTTCATGAAGCTCTGTTGCTGATGCCCAACAACAAAGCTCCAGGACCTGATGGCTTTCCTGCTGAGTTTTATAAGGAATTCTGGGAACAGCTGGCACAAACTTTTTATAAAATGGTTACATTTATCAAGGAAAGCCAATCACTGCCACCACACATGAATTCAGCTAACATAATCCTCCTTCTCAAACCAGATAAAGATCCCACAATTCCTTCAAGCTATCGCCCAGTTTCTCTAATCAATGCGGACGTAAAAATTATTTGCAAAGCACTCACACAAAGAATAGACAAAATCACTACTTATATAATTCATCATGATCAAACTGGTTTCATTAAAGGTAGACACTCAAGTGTTAAATGTCCACAGACTTGTTAACATAATAGATTTAGCCACTATTAAAAACCAGGAAATGACCATACTCTCATTGGATGCTGAAAAAGCATTTGACAGAGTAAACTCGAAGTTCCTCATTGCTGCCCTCCATTAGTTTGGGTTTGGGGAATCCTTCATTGGCAACAAGTAACAAGGAAAAAAAGTCAACTAAGAGTTCAAATAATTTGGAAGAAATTCGGGCTCTCTGGCCTCCCGTAGCTAATGCCATAACTTAGGGGCGGGATTCTTGGGTGTCGCCGCACCTTAACTGTCTGCCAGGGTTTTGGTGCGGGGTTCGGGACTCTGTGGTGCCTTGTGGGGTTGGGGGGGCTCCGTTTGTCGGGGGTCTGGTTCAGCGCCTGGTTAGGGCAATCGCCAGGGCCACGTCGTCTCTCGGGCCTGGGTGTAGGGGGTGTGGATGGGGCTTTGGGTGGTGGTCTGGCTTGGCTGGGGGGGTGGACTTCTTGCATAAGCTGGGGGGCTTGCGTGGGGCCCTGGCCCTGGGGGCCCGTCTGCACCTGGGGCTGGGATCACTCCTTCTCTGGCCCTGGGACGGGGTGGGGCAACCCTCTTGGGGACTGCGTTTGCTCCAGGAAAAGCCTACCATGGAGGGGTCCGGGGAGAGGATGTCTGTGTGTGGAAGGGTGGGGGTCCACCACCAGTATGGGACCCTGGAGTCGGTAGGGCTGCCTCGGGCCCGCTGGTACCTGACCAGGTAGCTACAGTGGCGGTGCTCGGGGGGTGTTTTGCTGGACTCCTCTCTCTTTATGTAGGGTGGGGGGTGGGGGGTCTGGGGGGTCGGCTTTTAGGCGGTGGGGCCTCTGCCCTGGGGAGACTTTGGGTGTGGCGGGGGGACGGTTGTTTCACCATCGGGGGTCAGTTGGGTAGCTGTCCCTAACGTCCCCTCCTTCCTCATACGACCGCTTATAAGGTTGGAACGGGGGGGCGTGCTTGCGGAATACCTTGGGGGGCCGAGCCACTTGGCAGTGGTCCCCCCTCCCATGGTCTCAGTTTCCCCCCCTTCTCTCGGTTTTAAGTACACCTTAGACACGTAGGACCCTTGGTGGGGGGTGCTTGGACATCACTCCCAGCAAGCAGGAGATGTCCTTTGAGTGTTCTACCCTCCAATTTTAACTGCACCGTAGACATTTAGGGCTCCTTGGTGAGAGAGTGATTAGACATCCCTGTAAGCAAACAGGAGATGTCCTCAGTGCCCTGCTTGCCAATTTTACCTGCACCCTTTATTACACACCCTTCAAATCACAAGAAACACACCTCAACACACACAAATACATTACACAAGGAAGGTGGAACTACTGATCTTCTGTCCCCTACCCCATGGTGGAGGGAAAAGGGGCCCTCAGCAGCGCCGGCCTTGTCTCTTGGGTGTCGGCCTCCAGGGCCCGGTGGCCCCCTCCCCTCGCAGGAAGAGGGATCTCTAAGTCCTCTGAGCGAGGGATCATATTCCATCTGAGCCTGGAGGGTGTCTGTGTCCTTGTGGTGCGTGTTTTGGTCCTTACCCGTGGGTGCGGGGCCCCCTCTAAATCACAACATTAGGAGAGCCTAGTCAGGCTGTGTACACCTTCAGGGACCCCCACTTCCCTTGGTCATCCCTCCTCTAGGTGGAGGTAGCTGACCACTGCCATGCTCTCTTATGGATCTCCGCAGCTGCCTGGAGCTTTGGAGCGAGTCTCCCTTGGGGGGCCCCGGCTCATACCCGGGGCTGGGGTGGGGGATGCTCAAAACTCCTGGGTGGTGGTGGGCAGCTTGTCTGGGGTGGTGGGGCTCTCGGGGGTGGGACGGGGGGGGTTTGCTCTTCTGGCTGGGCTGGGCCTTGCACTCTGTGCGTCTATACCTCACTGGTCTCGGGTGTTGGGGGCCCATGTGGCGGTCCTGCGGGTCCTGGTTTGGGTGCTTGGCCGGCCTGCCGGACAGATGGATCTCCAGCTTATTTCAGATCAACTTACGATTGTAATGGGTATAAGCTTCCAGCATTTCGTTGCCTGTAGTTTTACAACTCTACCCGCCTTTCCCTGTGGTCATCCTCTAATTTCTAAAATCCTCACCCCCACAACACTCTCTTTTTCTCCCCTTTCTTTTTCCGTTCAGTCCAACAAAAAGAACACAAACAAAATTAATATAAATAAAATTTCGTTTAAATTACAAAAGGGACTTATACTAACATACATTTTGAGTTCCCAATGATTTATAACCCCCGATTGTAAGAGTGAAATTTGTCTAATACAAGAGGCTCTCGGCTCATATCTGGTTGCTCAGCTGTTGGACAGGACAAGTTGAAAAAAAAAAAACAAAAAAAAGGAGAGATACTAAGTATGATGTCTGAAAACTGATTTACAAAGGTTTCACAGACTCAAAATTCTCAATAGGCTGCATACCCTCTGCCTACAAAACCTGTTGAACATGTAATGATGCACTTCATTGAACTTTCTCTTTCTGAATATGCTAGAAAGCACTGTGCTTTTGATCCTGCAAGCAGTGGAGCTGTGGAACGAGAGAATGGAACTTTGAAGAACAAACTGGCTAAGTGTTGTGATGGGTTTTCTGGCCTGCCATGGACCAAAACACTTCCTCTTGTACTGACCTACATGAGGTTGTGAAAGAAAGAAAAAAACTACTTTCACTTTTGAAATTTGTTTGGAGCTCCTCCCAATGGGAGTCTGGCACCTCCAAAGGCTTCACCCCCAGAGACGGCCCTATTTGAGAGCAATGTGCTTTCTTATTGTTCTAATCTCTCAAAAACTCTGTCAAATATCCGCTCACAGTTAGCTTCAGCATTCCCTCGTCCAGCTGACAGCCAACTTCTTTCACTGGTTCCTGGTGATTTTGTGCTGGTAAGAAGCTTCGAGCGGAAGCAGTGGAACCATGCAAGCTAGCTGGGTCCCTATCACGTCCTCCTGACGACACAGACCACAGTAAAAAGGAGGAGTAAATCCCCAATCTGACTCCGCCACCAGAAGGAGTTTTGAATGAGAGACTGAGTTCCTGCCATTCCTGGATGTCCTGCTGCTAGTGTGTCATGCACCAGGTGTAGAACGCTTTGCAATGAGATGGAGGTACAAAGACCTGATCGGCTGGACATGACGGAGGAGATTGTTCCCTCTGGTTGATGTCTGAGAGCTACGTGATGATATCCCACTGTATGGGAGCCAAGATTAAGGAGTCAGATACCACAGGTTCAGCAGAACTCAGTCCTTCAGTTTTTGTTTCATGCATGCGGGATAGCGCCAAAAATGCCCCGCCTTTCTCGAAACCTGGCCGAATGGTGATCTGGAAGTTGAAGCGAGAACAACAGACTTGGCAAGGGTTCTGTCTCTTGGCGGCCTTGATATATTCCAGGTTTTTATAGTCCGTCAACATCAAGAAAGGATGAGATGTCCCCTCTAACCAATGTCTCCACTCCTTGAAGGCCCCCTTACTGGCAAGCAGCTCTCGATCCCTCACGACTTAGTTCTTTTCTGCGTATGCACATAGATACATCTTAGAGGGCTGACTGTGAAATTGGGACAAAACTGCCCCTATGCCTGTGCTCAAGCCGTCCACCTCCACAACAAACTGGATTGAAGGGTCTGGGTGACACAGGATGGCAAATGTAAGAAGTGTTGCTTGAGGCTTTGAAAGGCCAGGGTAGCTTCCTGAGTTCATCGAAGGAGTTTGGGTGCCCCCTTGAGGAGAGATGGGCTAAAACCATGGATGAAGCGATGGCAGAAGTTGGTGAAACCAAGGAACAGTTGCAGTTCCTTCACTGTTGTGGGTTCAAGCCACTGTAGCACTGTCTCCACCTTGCTCTCAACCATGACTACACCTTGGTTACAGGTAATGCAGCCAAGAAAGGAGATGGAGGTTCTGTGAAACTCGCATTTCTCCCGCTTGGCATACAGATGTTGTCGACCAGTCACAGTAGAACCTGCCTGACGTGGGAGACGTGCTCCTGGAAGTTGGTGGGGTAAATTAGGATGTCATCCAGATAAACGATGATAAACCTCTGGAGCATGCCCCTGAATACTTCACTGATGAAAGCCTGGAACATGGAGGGAGCATTGCAGAGACCAAAGGGCATGACCAGGTATTCATAATGTCAGGTTGTAGTTGAAAAGGCCGTCTTTCATTCGTCCCTTTCACAAATACCAATGAGATTGTACCCACTGTGTAGGTCCAGTGTAGTGAAATACTTGGCCTGACGCTGGTGAGGCTGATGAGTGGATGAGGGACAGCTGGTGCAGACGTGGGGATTAGAATTCAGGAGAGTGCTCCCTCTGGTGGTCAGAGGTGGAGCCAGTTGGCTGAGGCCTGACACTTGCTAAGAGTTTAGGAGTTTCTCTGTCTAGGTGTTTTAGCATGTTTGCGGTGCCTTGGGCAGAGGGTTCTGTGGTGTTTTTTTACGCTTGATGTAAATTTTACTCCCGTCATGTGCCGTGTTTGAGCCAGGGTGTTTGTTTGCTTTCTGTCATTTCATTTTTTTGTTTCACTCTTCCTCTTGGGTGTTTCCTTCCCAGGGCTGATTACCACTCCTCCCTGATGAGTTTCACCTCTGTCCTACTGTCATTTTTTCTTCCCCTGTCAGTATTTAATGAGTTTCCTCTCCTCACTTCCCTGCAGGATTCTTTTGTTTCTCTGGTCTCCAGCTCATTGTTTCGCTGTCAGGTTTCTAGTTTGTTGTGAGGTTTCGACTAGAGTGACTTTTGCCCTAGTGACTCTTCCTAAGGTTTTGTGGAACTGTTGTAACAAAGACTCTTTGTTTTTTCTTGGAGCTGCCAACTGTACTGCATTTGTGTCTGCTTACCACAACCTGACAATTCCTTTTGCATGTTCCGTAGTTAAGGAACTCTGAACATCCTGCAGACTCCCATATCTATGGTTTTAATATTTTTATCATCTGTTTTTAATAAAGCTGGTTTTTGTGTGAAATTGAGGTCCTGTGGTCTTTGACGGCTCTGACTGGCTAAGGTTTTTTTTTTTTTTTTTTTGTGAAACAAATCCAAAACCTCATTATATTACTTATACCTACAGTACATTAAACATTGAATCGATAAAATGTCAAGTTCATCAAAGAGTTTCATTAGTTATTTGAAAAGGGGTAGAAGGAAGTGAATTTTTATCATTTCACCACTCTTATGCTGATTTTTTTGATTACTTGAAAGCATGGCTCTAAATTAACACGCGCCCACTTGCCAAAAACTTTTATTTGGTGGGTAGAAAAACAGTTTCACTAGCCTGGCAGGTGAGATATTAATCATCTCTCCTTTCCTACCCCACTTGGTCACCACAAACATCCATCGCAGTTTGTTCAAACATTTAATTATGATTTTATTGCACAGATGGTGTGCTTCTGTAAATATATTTCCATGCCTACTTGCATTCCTTTGGTGTATGATGATTTATAGGCATCTCACATGAGTCGGACCCTCCTAGCCCAATTTGACTGTGTGCAGAACCTTAAAGGTGCACAAAAGCATATTGCATTCAATCAAAGAAGGTGGTCTTTTTTTTATTAAATACAAAACGCTTCTATAAAATATTAAAGAAAAAAAAAAGAAAAAAATCAGATTGTAGGCGACAAAGTTGACCACACCCACATTGTGAGCGCCCACCTGCTCACACATGTACATTTCGATTTTGTGCCCAATGCTGTTGTCGGGATAGAGTAAAAAAAAAAAAGAAGAAACCGTTCATATTGGTCAATATTTGACACTTCCCCAATGTTTTGCTGTGTAATGTTTGTAGAACTTGTCGAAAGCCTTAAGTAAGGGATCTGTTCATGAAAAAGTTCAGAGATAAGAAGTTTATTTTATTAATATAACATTAAATTTCTGTAATGTTATAAGACATGTCATAAGGCTACACTTTCAATCATTATTAGTATTTTTGTAAGAGAAAAATCTTTTTTTTTAAACTTTAAAAATTAAAAAAAAAAGTTTACACATTATTTTTCATTTGAAATGCTTGGCTAGTAGAGTCTAGATTTGGCTGATAGACTTTGGATGTTACTGGCCAACCAGCTAGTAACCAAAAAAGTTAATTTAGAGCCCTGCTTGAAAGGGAGTGGTGGGAAGCGAACTTATATACCTGTTTTTGTTGTTTGTTTATTTTTTCAAAATTCAGATTGTAACTTCTTACTAGAGCTATGTAGATTTTTCCAACCCAAGTACAGATAATTTATCAAATCCATAAGTATTAAATATACCAAATAACAACTTAATTATGTAAGAAGACAATCTATTTTTTCCAGACATTATTACATATATTGGTTTATATATATATATATATATATATATATATATATATATATATATATATATATATATATATATATATATATGTATGTATTCAGTGGGTACGTAAAGTATTCAGACCCCTTTAAATTTTTCACTCTTCATTGTATTGCAGCCGTTTGCTAAAATCATTAATATTCTTTGTTTTTCCTTGTAATGTACACACGGCACCCTATCCTAAAAAACTAAAAAACACATAATTTCTGACATTTTTGCAGACTTACTAAAAATAGAAAAACTGAAATATCACATGGTTCTAAATAGGTCAAAATGGTACAGTCCAACCTCTCTTGAGGGATGGAGTTTCAGAACCCAAGTCTCCCATGGAGGTGAAATTGACTATGTCTACTTTAGATCGCAACTCTCAACCTTCCACAACAGAGAGGTGATGTTCTGTGTTCCAAGACCTAGATTCCATGACATGACTGGGAGTTGGGCTACCACCCAGACACTTCACGAGCTCTCTTCCAATTAGCAGGTCCTCGTTTCTTGCTTTTCATTTGTTCTTTAACAGAACTGTTTGAAAAATTAAGCTAATGTAACAAGCCTCAATAAAAACAGTGGAACTACAAAAAGATTGAAGTCATATGAGCATGGTACCTGAACAAATACATGTTTTCTGCATTTTAGCAAAGATTAGAAAACAGAAAATTAAAAACAGAATAAACCTTACCTTTGTAGTTTTGGTGCTTCTTCCTGTTCGGACATCCTTCACAATAGTCAGATCCAACAACTCTGTGTCCTGATGGAAAGACATAATTGGCTGTTAATGAATAAATACACAGAAACAAACTTAACTCCTGGGTTCTTAAAGATAACATTTCTATCCAAATAATATTCTTATGAAATGTTCCATCAGATGTCCTTATAGATGTTCACATTAAAACTGAAATGCAATTTTAGAAAAAGCAGAAATTTGAAACTGATTGTTGATTAAATGATGGCGAAGTTGTAGTTTTTATTGCTCTTTCAAGATAACTTTTTTTTTCCTATCAAAGCTGAATGGGTCTTTTCTTTACACAGTCACCGAACCAGGACAGTTTGTTCAAAGCAGCAAACCTGTGCTCGGTTTCAACAATTAAAACGTAATGCCACAAAGAGCAGTTTAGTTGTTTTTTTTCATGCATATGTTCTGTAACTGATGACTTTTTTAGTTCAAATTTTGATGTTAAAAAATTGAGATACATTTCCTGTTAGACCTCTAAGACCCAAAGCTTTTATTTTAATTTTCGTGTTTCTAAAGTCTAGTTCCAGTTTAGTTCAGTCATCAGTTTTCTGTCTCGTTGCTGCAGACTGATAACTTCTATCATTTTAATTTGCTATTTAAGGTGGCTTTTTTTTTTTAATATATCTTTTTGTGGTCCAAAGGATTCAAGTTATCTGCTTGGTGTCTCTTATTTTTGTAGTAGCAAGCCAATTCTTCCTGTTTTATGGACTTAAATTGACTAAAGCTGAGTACCCTCAAAAGGTTTTTTTACCTATACTTATTTTTTACTAAGCATATTTTTAGGACTTAAGATTTAACCATAATGCGCCTCATTTACATATGAAGCGATCTGCAGTATATTTGTAACTTCAGTAATATCTTCGAAGTAATGCAGAAGCAGTATTGGCTACTGGGTTACATTACTTCTAAAAAGTATTTGATTACTTTACTTAGTTACTGTATCAAAATTGTAATTAAATAACTTTACTCATTTGAAAAAGTAATTCACTACTCATTACTTTACTTTATTTTTTTTTCATTCGTACAAATTCTCAACGTAAAAACAGCCTCAAACAAACAGGATCCTCTTGTCTTTCATTTAACAGAGCTCCTTTGAAAAAGAGATTTTTAAACTCAATAGGATTTATCTGGTTGGATTAAGGTAAATAACAAAAAAAAACTACATTTTTAAAGCAATAACCTTGTGCATTGTATGAACATGGTTCAAGACATAACCTGCTTCATTTGAAGTGTGAAAAATGACACAAAAATAAGTTACTGTTCCAACTTATGTGGTCAATGCTACAGCTCATAGTCAGATGTGGAAAATACTATTATGTCTTATTCATGTCTATCAAATATGCAACCAAGTCAGTTTTTAGAAAACACAAAGAACTATTAAATGTCTCCATGTTCATTCTGGGCAACTTTATGTAATCCATGACAGAGTTGCACCCAATGCATCAGTCTCTCTCTCTCTCTCTCTCTCTCTCTCTCTCTCTCTCCCTTTACATCTGCCTTTTGTGCAAAGTTCTGCACAGCTGCAAATCTACCAAACTATGCACCCCCACACGCCCCCGCAGAATGCATTGAGCGCAAACTCATATTGATCAATCAGTCGCATGCAGCTTGGAAAGAAAAAAAAAAAGAAAGGGTGAATTCATATAGAAATAATAGTCTCAGAGTCCCAGGAAGGAGAGGAATCTTGTCTTTCACTCCAAAGAGCGACTTTAGAGTGTTTTCATTCACAACAAACACATCAGTTCACGGTGTGGATCTCCGCTCTGCCGTTCACTTGCCGTTCTGTGGAGATGACAGGACTTTTTGCAGCGTCTCTTTTCGTCTCATCTTTGATCCAGTTTGGAAATCACCTTGACTGCAGCAAAAAGATGCATGTCTGTACTTTGACCGAACCCTGATTCTGCATGCACATATGTGTCAATTTATCCGCTTTGTTTTAAATTGATCTGCGTTTTCGTTTCATTTAACTGAGATAAAATGTCAGTCTACAAAATTTAAGTACTGAAGTAACGAGGGTTTCTATTGTCCATTAACTTTGAACTGTAATTTGTTGCATTACTCTGTTACTGACAAAAGTAATGAAATTACAGTAATTCATTACTTTGTAATCCGTTACCCCAACATTGCAAGGCAGTTACTGAGGAGTCGACAGCTGCTAAGGTACGCTAAGTGTTTATGACATATAGATTGTCAGGAAAACAGTGTGAGAAGAAATGAGTTAAAAGAATAAATCATCTTAAAAGTTGTTTTAAATATCCTGCATTTATCCCACTGCATGAGTGTCTGTTTCTTATTGTTACATTCATTTCTTCTTCAAGACTCATCGATTGCTTTCTTTCTATTCTGTTTACATCACATTATGCCCGGCTACGGTGGCTGTTTTGGTCTAGTTGTTCTTACATTCATTGGTCCAGTTGTGTAATTAGATTACAGTAATTCGTTTCTTTGCAATCTGTTACCCCCAACACCATACAGAAATCATGTAACATAGTAGAATTCTAGCAATAATGTAACAAAGTTTACTTAGTAAAAACTCTACGAAGCAATTTGTACTGAATTACAGTGGTGTTTTTAACATGGTTTTGTGTCTTTCTCATTATGGAGTACATAAATTAAGAAAATTACGCTTTAAAGTAATTTTTCAGAGAATTTATTTATTTAAATCAATGTAAATCAGGACCCAAAAGAAAGGAAAAAGTCAGAAGCAGTGATGCAGGTACTAGGGTAGTGTCAGGCCTCAGCCATCCGGCTCCACCTCTGACCACCAGAGGGAGCCCTCTCCTGAATATTGATCCCCCACGTCCCCACCAGCTGTGCCTCATCTACTCATCAGACTCAACCTGGATTTAAATACACTTGAGTGTTTCGACTGATCTAAAGTTTTCTGGAAGTCTGTTCCAGATCTGGCAGGCTGCTGCTGCAGTTGTGACAATAACCTCAGTTTTGTTTTTGTTTAATTGAAGTAAGTTGTGACACATCCAGTCATTAATGTCCTCAATGCATTTACCAAGAGCCTGTATAGGGCTTCGGTCTCCTGGTGTCATTGTAATATATATCTGTGTGTCATCTGCATAGCTATGGTAACTAATGTTGTTGTTCTTTATAACCTGGGCCAGTGTGAGCATGTAGATATTAAATAGAACTGGCTCCAGGATGGAGCCTTTGGGAACTCAACATGTAATTTCTGTCGGCTCTGATGTGAAGTTACCAACTGACACAAATTAGTTTCTGTTTTACAAGTACTTTTTCAACCAGTTTAGTACTGGCCAAGTGAGACCCATCCAGTTTTCCAGTCGTTTGAGTAATATATTGGCAGTATAGTGGCGTGATCTACTATCAAGTGCACTGAAATCCAATAAAACTAGCACTGACATACTTTCACTAACTGTATTTAAACGTATGTCATTAGTCACTTTGGTCAGAGCCATCTCAGTGCTGTGGTGCTGTCTGAAGCCTGACTGGAAGACATCATAGCAGTTGTTTCTTATTGAGAATTAATTTAACTGATGAGAAACTGCTTTTTCAATTATCTTACCTAAAAATGGCAGAATTGATATCGGTCTGTAGTTGCTCATTTGTGTTTTATCCAAACTGTCCTTTTTTAGGAGGGGTTTGATTCCAGATGTTTTCAGTGGTTCTGGGAAAACACCAGATTTTAAAGACAAGTTCCCCTCCATGAACCGTGACCTTAAATTGGTGGAGGGGTTTATGTGCTTGAGTGATCCCAGGAGCTATGCTGTCAGGGGTTCCTGCTCCTGTTAGGGTCTCCCATGGCAGGCAGGTCCTGGGTGACAAGCCAGACAAAGAGCGGTTCACAAACTCCATGAGAAGAAATATCATAGATCCAGTCGCGTTGCCCAGATTGGCGTTACCGGGGCCTCACCCTGAAGCCGGGCCTGGGGTTGGGGCTCGCAGGCGAGCGCATGGTGTTCGGGGCTCCTCCCACGGGCCCCGGTCGGGTAAAACCCAAAACGACTGATGTGGAATCACTCCCCAGTAGGCCCATCACCTGGAGGAGAGCTCAGAAGGGGCCAGTGCAATGTGGTTTGGGTGGTAGGCCAGGGGGAGTACCTCACGGCCTAAGCCCCGGTCAACACCCGGCTGTCCATTACCCAAGCTGAAGTCACCGAGGTAGTCAACAAGCTCCTCGGTGGCAAGGCACCAGGGGTGGACGAGGTCCGCTCTTAGTACCTCAGTCTCTGGATGCTGTGGGAGTGTCTTGGCTGACACGTCTCTGCAACCTCACGTGGCAGTCTGGAACAGTACCACAGGACTGGCAGACAGGGGTGGTGGTTCTCCTTTTCAAAAAAGGGGACCGGAGGGTGTGTTCCAACTACCAGGGAATCGCTCTCAACAGCCTCCCTGGGAAAGTCTATGCGAGGATACTGGCAAATCCTGTTGTCATCAAGCCAGGACCTCCAGCATGCATTGGAACGGTTTGCAGCCAAGTGTGAAGCAGCTAGGATGAGGGTCAGCACAGCTAAGTCTGAGGCCATGGTTCTTGACCGGAGGAAGGTGGTTTGCCCTCTCTGTGTGGGTGGAGTGCTCCTTCCCCAATTGGAGGAGTTTAAGTATCTTGGGGTCTTGTTTACAAGTGAGGGAAGATTGGAGCGTGAGATCGACAGGCAGATTGGTGTTGCGTCCACCGCCAAGCTCTAGGTAGCTTGAAGGAAATTCTAAATATTTTCATGAACCCAAAAATTAAGACATGATCACTGATGTTTTTGTAGAGCTTTTCAAAAAAAGTAAATGAGATAAACACAGACATTGCTGCATGTAGCTAACGGTTAAAAATATTAGCTGCTAGCTCCATGTAGCTAACAGGTTAAAAATATTAGCTGCTAGCTCCATTAGCGAGACGTTTTTCAGAAAAGCTTTTTGTTAATCTATTTTTGCCTTTTAATGTGTTTTATCTTGCTTTTAATTCCCTCCATTCTGTTTGTATGCATTTTGTGTTTTATTGGTAGTAATATTATCTGTTTTTATTTTTGTGAAGCACTTTGGGATTTTTATCTGAGAAAGGTGCTATAGAAAAAAAAATATTCAGTAGCTTATTTACTTATTTACTCCATCTATTTAACAGGCTAAAAACATTAGCTGCTAGCTCCATGTAGCTAACAGGCTAAAAACATTAGCTGCTAGCTCCACGTATCAATTCTTGGATTAATCCTAAACAGCAGAGAGGCTGCAGAAAGAAAGAAATTGAGCAAGCCTGGTTTCCTGGTGAACAGAGAAAGCAGCAACAAATTTGAAGAACTGGTTTGAACATGGATTACTGAGCAAAGGAAAAGGTGCTCGTGTCTCCAGGAAAATGATCGGCATGAAAGCGAAACTGATTTTTGATATGGAGATTGACTTTCACAGCCAGTGTGAATCAGAACAGAATAAAATGTTCTCATCATTTCAATAAATCCTGAAATGTTCATCTGTTATTTTCTGCATTTTGTGATCAAATTTTACGCAAAATGAACCCATTAACCATCATCATTAATGCCGGTCTCCATTAGATGCTGGTCTCTAATAAATGCTGGGTCAGCCGACAATTTTTTGAAATAAATGCTCCTATTGGAAGATATACGGTCTTAAACTTGCTGCCTGCAAATGGATCCAAACGCCTCTACACATTCCTCACAGATTGGCAGGCCACAAGCTCCCTGCTCCATTCAATAATGTTTTTGTTTTCCTTGTCTGAGGGGGAATCTGGATCAAAACTGTACAGCTGAATAGCTCTAATGTTGCTTGCCATTTCTGTTGCACTGCTAATGTTAGGTTGGGGTTGTGAGGGGTTGTGAGGGGCTGTAGGCTAGCGGGAAAGAGTGTAAACAAAGGGATGATGGGATAATGAAGACAGGCTTACTCACACAAACAGTCCAGCCAATATTTCAGAGGTTAATTTCAAATGAACTCCTGTGGCTTTGCAGAAACTATGTTCTGGAATACAACACAGGTTTCTTGATTTTGTCCCCCCAAAAAATGGCACAAATATAAAAACTAAAAGACCACTGGGAACGCTTTTACAATAGAGGAACTTTATAAGAAACTTGAAACACTGTTCATTTTTGTACTTTTTACATTTTAAACAATTGAGATAATACAACATAGGGTACATCAAATTTTTTTTTCATTTTTAATTCTTCTGTTCAAGTGAATACATTGTTGTTATTACATAAAAGATTTAATATTTATTTACAGTGTTTGTTAATAACTTGAAAAAAAACAGCCTACAGATCTGATTTTCTGGACTTTGGTCTGTTCTTTATACACAACACTACATGTTCAAGTTTTACATTGTATCATCTTTCTGGGTGAGGTCTGAACTTTGATCATAATGTTGGCTTTCCTTATTTTATTGGTTC
Source organism: Oryzias celebensis (assembly GCA_014656515.1). Lineage (NCBI taxonomy): Eukaryota > Metazoa > Chordata > Actinopteri > Beloniformes > Adrianichthyidae > Oryzias > Oryzias celebensis. The sequence goes on from BNCR01000014.1 coordinate 23,617,523, forward strand.
TGATACTGCTGTTTCAGATGACCCAGATTTCGCAGGAATGAGTTTTCAGACAGTTATCTTATCTGGAGGCATCTCTTTAGTGACACAGGAGCGTTTTTCAATTTCTGCAAACATTGATTCCTGAAAGCAGAATGCCTCTACCTTCCATCATGTAGAAAGCTCAGAATAAATATGATCTGGTCTGAACAATGACCAATGACACTTAGTGTGTTCTGTGTGCTCTACCTTGTTCTGGTCTATCCAGAAGAGGTAAAATCCATTAGGATCCACGTGAAGAGTTACAGGTGTGACAGTGGACAGATCCTGGAAAGATCACAGAGATGGTTAAAAAAACAGAGCAGAAACTTTTTTTTAAACAGTTTGCCAGTGACCTGAGAAGGTCACACTTGAGTGGAATATAGCATCTTTGATGAAGAGGGTGGAAGAAGAAACATCTGATGGTTTACTACAGACCTGTGTTTGTTTAACAGCAAACATGATGTTAGCTTAACTCCCTGTGAGAAGACGTGCTGCATTCTTAGTTTCGATCATGAGAGGAAAGCAGCTGTTCAAATAATGCGATTTGTCTACATTTCCAGTTCCTGAGGTGAAGTTGGTTTGAAGTTGGGCAAAGTTCCTAGAACATAAGATTAACTTTGCAATAAAACCCAAAGGAATTCAAACTGATTCATCAACAGCTTTTGACAAGGAAGTGATAACTGTTGTACTAATGTACTAAGGAGATATACAAATATGTATATAAATGTAAGGGATACAGAAACATATTTGATCTAGTACTGAGAGTATCAGAGGTACTGATTGAAAACCAAAGATTGTGTTTGTTAAAAGGTAAAAAAAATGTCAGGAAATAAATAATCAATTACTGTCAAACTTTGTCAGTTTCTCTTCCTGTTTTATCTCTGCTGTCTGTAAGCAGAGTATGACAGTAAATGTGATGTTAACAAAATAATATCTAATCACAAGCTTGCTTCTACCAAGTTCAATAAATTACAATTGTCTGAAGGTGAACCACAGTGAGGGATATGTGTTCACTAAACATGATATGAAGCCCTTTTTTCACAGCACTTCAAACAATATTTGAATAAATTAATATGAATTACTTCATTTTATCACAAAAAACAGACTAAAAGACTCAAAATGCCAGATTTTTTTTATTTGAAGCTATCATGTGAAAGACATGTGTTTCGTTTTTAAAAAAATAAAAAGTGCCAGTGCCTAGGTGTGAATGATGTGAGAGTTCTATCACAATCTAAGGTGACCTGCCCAGCAACCCTGTGATCTTGAAAGGGATTCAACGGAATCAGAAGAGAGATGGAAGGAAAAAAGTTTGTTTTTTACTTTTCCTTATCTCCTTCTGAGGTTGTTGTCTGATGAGATGCACATGATTTTAAAGAAAAAAAAGCCCCATTAAAACGTAGTTCACAGAAACCAAGATAAAACTGACCACAGCTGCTACTTGCTGCCATAGCAACCAATTAATTTTCTGTTGGAGAATTTCAGAGATCAAAATGGGATTTCTAAAACAATAAAAAATGGCTCAGAGCATGCAGACTCTTTTTTTTTTGACACACTCATCTGATCTACTATGAGGCTTGTAACCATGCCAGTTACCATAGCGACTGGATGGCACATTTCTCATTGCCAAGTCTATGTATTTCAGCATACCAACACACAGACGCACAGTGATGTGCTTGACTGCGCTCAAGAAGGGCGAGCCATGCACGCGAGCAAGTATGATACACACAGCACACACACCTGGATTTGATACCAAAAAGTGGTCCAGAAATGACACCCTCACACTTATGTTCTCCTCCCACGCCACAGGTGCTTCCCGCCAAAGCCCAACTAAAAAATGAATAGTGAAAACATCTGATATTTATCCCTCTCTTCCTCCTCAATCATTCCGTTGGATTTTGGTCGTTTCTTGAAGATCTTGAAAAACAAAACCAAGCAGACCACAGACGCTCCATGTGACTGACTGGTGGAGCATGAACCTTACCTCATCCCATTTGATGAAGTTACTCCCGTTCCTTAATGTGTGAGAGACGGAGGGAGGTTGGAGTTTTAGCGCATGGACCCCAGGCTGAGCGCTCGCCATGGCTTCATTCACGTGCTAATACACACTTTCTTAAAGTGGAGAAGCTCAGATTCAGATGGAAGAATGCTGGATCTCAGCGGCCAAAGTCCTCAGAAGTCAGGATGGGGGACTTGGCTGCAGCAGCATCCTCTATTCCTCTGATTCTGTCTTCTTTCTGGAACCAGTCTTTCTCCTTTCCTCTGCTGTGGTCACTCAATTAATTTTGTTCCAGTCCTTCCTCTCTATCCCTTCTAACTCCTCCTTCCACCCACCCACCCCCCCCCCACCCCCCCCCCCTTCTGTTGGTGCTGCATCTCACAAAGAGACAGACTGAAACAGATGCCTTTGTGGGAGATGTGCATGAGTGTGTTTGTGTGTTTGTACGTGCACGCACTGCCTCCACAAATTGACTCATCGACGACATGCGCACAAAGGCAGCTTCCCACAGAAGGGGGAGGGATGAGAAAGGTACAGCAGGATTGACAGGAAGATAGAGAGGAAGAAAAAGAGAGTGGAAGAGATGGAAGACAAAAGAAAGCGAGGAAAAGAAAATGAGAGTGAGTGGGAGGAAGAAAAGAAGACAACATGCTTGAATTTCACATGACTGCAGACTTACAGCATCACTCTGCATCTGTTTGCCTCACTGCGGGCTTTAATCCAGAACTAAAACAGTTCCTTTCCTCAGGGAAGTCTGTCCATCAGTTTTGGAAACCAGGCTGCAGGGACCAGTTCCTGAACATTAATGAAGTTTGTCACAGACACTGGAGAACATGATCCAGCTGTCAGACAGAACTCTATTAGGTCAAATCAGGATCAGCTTAAAGTGAACAAAAAACAAGATTGTAAATTTTAAAAATAGAGATTGTCAATTTAAAAGAAAAATCAGTACAGTTTTAGACTCCAAACTATACATTGTAAAGTTTAGGGAAATATTCAAAATGTAATAAACAATGCTGTCAATCCATTAAAAAATAATCAGATTAATCACGCTTTTGTGATTTTTACGATTAATCACAATGTTTTACCAAAAAATTTTATATGAGAATATGTGGCTCTTAAATAAAACAAGCCAGAGAAAACATTTTTCCTTCATTTTTATTGCCAGAAATGTTTTCATTTGTAAAGCGTTTATTCAGATAGGCCAGAAATTCTTGTTTTTTTCTTTTGCACACATTCTGTGCGGTATATGCTGTCTTCCAATTGACCTGACCTTTGCCTGGTTTTGACTATGTCCTGCCTATTTTCGTGTATTTTGACTCCTGGCTGGTTTTGACTATGTCCTGCCTATTTTCGTGTATTTTGACTCCTGGCTGGTTTTGACTTTGTCCTGCCTTGTCCATGTCTGATTACTCCTGCTAAGAGACCAGTTGCACATGGATCCAAATGCCTCTGCCTCCTAGTTACATCGTGATGATCATCATTTATATTGCTTTCCTTTGGCTCTGCAGCGACGCTTTGTTGTGTTACCATGACAATGGGCTGCACCACCAATCAAATAGTTTTTTGTGAGAAAGCATTCTAAACTGAAAAATAACAAGAATAGAGTACTAAAAATCGACTGAAAATGTATTTCTTTTGTAAGTGATGATGTTATTAGCAAGATAGTGCTTGACAAAGTTAAAAAATAATAACCTGTAATTTTTTTTCTTAATTAATTAATTACCGTTTTAAATCATTTTAAACTAAAAAAGAAATCTAGAACTATAAACAAATGAAAAATGTTTTTTTTTAACTTTAAATGTTTTGTTTTTCAACTTTTGTTTTTTTGTTTCACTTCATCTTTGCTTGCAGTCCTCAATTTAAAGTTTCAATTCAGACTTTTTGTTTTAGCTGCTGAGTTTAATTTTACCTGGGGGTGGGGTTTTGAGCGTATTGGTTACCAGGACATGATTAACATTGGGTGATAGAAGTTATGGTGGCATCCTTTCTGTTCCAAAACAGTGTCATCTGTTTGGCGCCGCCTGAGTCATCCCTGATGTGGTGTACAGTAATGATAATGCTCTCCCAAAGTTTGGCACAATAACCATACACAATAAACAGTGGACACATTGATGTTGGTCATAGTATACTTGGTAAATTGCACAGATCAAGGTAAACATAAAACTGAGAAAATTAAAAGTGCAGGGAATTTCAGGAATTCAGAAATGTGTGAGCAATGATTCATTTTAGCTACAAATCGATTCATTTCATAGTTTGTGGTTGCTAATATGATTCGTCGTCTGTTTTAGTTATAGAGTAATTGTAAATGCAACAAAACAATTAATGGGGGATATTATATTGACACACTCTGGGCCCCTTTGTACCAAATGGGCATAGTTACATTCCCAAAGCCTACCTGAGTATTGTTGCTGACCATGTCAATCCCTTCATGACCACAGTGTACCATCTTCTGATGCAACTTCCAGCAGGATAAGGCGCTATGTCATAAAGTTAGAATCATCTCAGACCCGTTTCTTGAACATGACACAGTCACCAGATCTCATCCCAATAGAGCACCGTTGGGATGTGCTGAAACAGAAGATTGGCAACATGAATGTGTAGCCAACAAATCTGCATCAACTGTGTGATGCTATCATGCCAATTTGAACCAAATTTTCTGAACAAATGTTTCTAGTACCTTGTTAAAAGTTATGCCACAGACTTCTGAAGGCAAAAGGGGTCCAAGCTGGTGCTGGCAAGGTGTACCTCAAAAAGTGGGTATGATGTACCACCATAGCAAAACGGAAGTAACTGAAATGAAGATGTCTTCCAATCCAAGCTCTGGTCCTCTACCAGAGGCCTGGGAGCTTGGGGGTCCTGCACAGAATCTTAGCTGTTCCTAGCACTGCGCTTTACTGGACTGAGATGTCTGTTGTCTTTCCAGGGATCTGCTGTAGCCACTCTTCCAGTTTGGGGGTTACAACCCTGACTGCTCCAATTACCACGAGCACCACTGACACGTTTACTCTTTTCTGAGTCAATAGTGTCTTCCAGTTTCTCATGACCCTTCTTCTTGATGTTACCATCGCTTGAAACTCCCACATCCACCACAACAGCTTTCCTCTGTTCTTTATCCACCACTACAATGTCTGTTTGGTTCGACATCACCATCCTGTCCCATCTGTATCAAAACGTCCCACAGGATATTTGCTTTCACATTTTCTACCACTTTCGGAGGTGCTTCCCATTTTGACTTTGGGGTTTCCAGTCCATATTCAGCAGATATGTTCCTGTACACTATTCCAGCCACTTGGTTGTGGCACTCCATGTATGCTTTCCCAGCCAGCATCTTACACCCTACAGTTATGTGTTGGATTGTTTCAAGCACTTTTTTGCACACCCTACACCATGGGTTTTGCCTAATGTGGTAGATCAGAGCCTCCATCGCTCTGGTGCTCAGGGTTTGTTCCTGAGCTGCCAGCAGGAGCATTTCTGTGCTGTCCTGTAGGCTATCCCTTTCTAGCCATTGGTAGAACTTCTTGATATCAGCCATTTCAGTTATGGTTCGGTGGTACATCCCATGAAGAGGTTTGTCCTCCCATGAGGATCTGTTCTCCAGCACTGCATCCTCTGCTGTCCATTGCCTGAGACATTCACTGAGCACACTGTCAAATAATAGAATCGCAGAAGAGTTTAAATTCAGCAGAAGTGGCATTTAGCCAATCCCAATTTAAGACCAGTTACACTCACTCAAGATGACATTGAGGTTTGCATGGGTGCGCAGGCAGCACACCTAAATGACCACTAGTTGGCTCATTGTGAAGTTACCTTAGAACTTAAGTTAAATATTTAAGTTAAAGTCCCATCAGTTGTCACACACCTAGGTGTGTGACATTTGTTCTCTGCATCTGACTCACTCCCTGGAGGAGCGGTGAGCTGCAGTCATAGACGTGCTCGGGAAGCAATTGGTGGTTTAAACCCCCAATCCAACCCCTCAATGCCCCTCAAGCCAGGGTGGCATTGAGGCCTATTTTTAGAGTCTTTGGTATGACTCAGCCTGGATTTAAACTCACGACCTTCCAGTCTCAGGGCGGACACTTTACCACAAGGCCACAAGAGCTGGTCTTGAACTTGGGGGGGAACTTGGGACATCCTAGCCTTGGGCAACACAATATGCACACAGGAAGCAACATATGAGTTATCAGGAGGAACCCTCACTAATCTATGTTGCTGAAAATACAGCTGATACCCAAATTGGGCATCTTTCTTTAACTCTGGCGATTTAGGCGAATTTCCTCCATTTTCTGTTATGCAACTAATGATCTGTGTAAATTCTGCATCTTCTCTTTGAGCCTTTGCCAGATTATCTACTTCAACTGCTTTCTGAGACTCAGAAGGTAAGGTTTCTTGTAGCACACACACAGCCTAGTTGATGACAGATAGTTGAGGACAGAATTTAGGTAAACAAGAAATTATTTTTACGTTTACGTACTTATCTTTTTACTTCTTTGAATAGTCTTTTTTTTCTTTTTTTCACTTTTAGTGATTTATATCTTTTTGCCTTTAGTTATATATTTATGTATTTATACACTTTTCTAATAATTTGCTAACCTATTTACTTTGTTATTAATCTCTATTTCAACTCTATTATTTACTTCTATGTACTTTTATGAGTTTTATTAATTTTACATTTTATTTTAACTCCAGTGTTTTCCCCAGAGGGACATCCAAATCAGTGATTGAATCTTCTTAATGATCAGGGTCACTACACTGGGATCTCCTGGGTCTGGCTCCTTGCTTTGATCTGGGGGGGTCCTATGTTGGCTTTCTCTGTGAACGTGAGTGAAGGGTCCCTTATATGAACAACCTCTAATATATTGTTTCCCCATTTAGCATCAAGCCAGATTTTGATTCATATTCACGTTTTCTTTTCATTAATTATGGTGTTTCATTTTATGCTTTAGTATGTTGTGTTAGTGTGTTTTGGTGGGGTTGGGCGGGCTTTGTATGTGTGATTATTTTTGTCATGCTTTTTGGCTTTTAAATTTGGAAATTATTAATGTGAAGCACTTTGAGCTATACTTGTTGGAAAAGTGCTCTATAAATAAAGTTTGATTTGATTCGATTATTTTAAAAAAAAGCAAGGAGCGACGGCAGTCCATCTGCATTCAACGTGCCCGGACAATAAGTAATTTTATTGTCAAAGTTTGTGAGTTGCTCCATCCATCATTGCAACTGCCCTTCTAATCCCTGAAAATAGTGGAGCCATCCAAAAGAATTGTGATCAGCATGTAAGATGAACTCTGCGCTGAACTTAAAAAAAAAAAAAAAATTCACTGGTGTCCCTGGCAGACAATAAATCCTGTTCACCCCTGTCATGGGAGGGTTAACACATCAATGTAAGGGTAGGGTCATCTGGACTCCACAACACAAGGGCTAAAAACATTAGATGATAGCTCCATGTATCGATCAGGCTAAAAACAAACATTAGGTGGTAGCTCCTCCCACGTGGTGAAAGAGCCGGCCAACGTGAATTTGCCGCGCATATCGCGTTCGATGTGAACGCAGCATTAGATATACAAATAGGAGTTTTGTTAATAGTGTTTTAATGACTCATAGGGTCTACTAGCTAAAACTAAATCATTAAAAAACATTTTTAGCGCAATGTCTGTGTTGCATGTGTGCATGGCTGCTTTGTGTTTGAACTGCAATTCAAAAGGTATCCAGGCTTTACTGGGTTCTCCCTATGGTCCCAGCTTGTTCCTTATGGACCCTTGAACCATAAATCATTCCAACTCCTGTTATTGAAGCTTTGCTTTCACATCATGTCTACACTATATTATCAAAAGTATTGGCTCACCCATCCAAACAATCACAATCAGGTGTCCTAATCACTTGGCCTGCCAAGGCGAAACAGCTGTACAGCGACAGCCAGCACGTAAAGAAACTGTCAGGGGTGAGGGGGGATGGACCCAATAGCAGGCTAGAGCCTGAAGTAAGATTGAAAAAGCAGTTTATTATGTGCCAGTCCTGGAGGAGAGTTCGGGTTTGCTTGGGTTTAGGGTGAGCCGCTGGACTGAAGGAAAGTGGAGGTGACAGGGGTCCGGATTGGAGTCCGGATTGGTTTGCCGTGGAAGGTTGTGGAGGCGCGGTATTCCTTGAGGATGCAAAACAGGATAGTTCAGTATACGAATGTTCAAACAGAAAACAAGACATGAACTGTAGATTGAGGCGTAGCAGGGGTCAGTAGCCTCTACCGCATGAAGCAGACAGACTGACACAGGCTGAAGGGCATGGAGGTCCGTATTAAGGCTCCAGGCTGATGAGGCAATGGGGTGCAGGTGAGCAGATTGAAGCCAGGTGTGTGGGGAGGCAACCAGGATCCTGACAGAAACGATGAGTTTAGGACACCATAAAGTGACCCATAGGGATCGTTACTCATGCGTCAATATGTGACGACTTGGAACTGAGAATGTGTTGCACCAATGCATTTTTTGGAAGGGTAGAAAATTTCTATTAACAGACTCCTCCGCCTTGTTGACAGCCTTCCCAGAAGAGTTGAAGCTGTAATAGCTGCAAAGGTGGACCCACATCATATTGAACTTTATGGGTTAGGAATGGGATGGTACTGCAGTTCATATGTGAGTCAAGGCAGGTGAGCGAGTACTTTTGGCAAAATAGTGTATATTTCTTGTAATTAGAAGCTAAATGTTGTTACATATTAATTGTCTAAGTTTAAACCTTCATCACAGTTTAGTCATTGAGACAGGCAGCATTAAATAGTCTTTTCTAGCACCTCCAGGTGCTTGTTCCTTTTTTAATGGTGAACATGAAAAAATGAACTGTTTTCCATCTATTTGTTTTCTGACACTCATTTTATCACATTTATTGATGTGTGATCCGTAATTGCAGAAACTGGAAACCGGACTTCCTGAGCTGCTGCCACAGCAAAAAATAAATAAATAGTACAATTTGAGTGTGTCTACACAGAGAAAAGCATTCTGAACTGTGCCATCAGATTTTCACATTTACACACAAGACTAATTATAAGAGTGGGCGAGACGGTGATTGCTAAAAAACTGGACGTGAAGTCAGTGGTTGTCTGCCTAAGCGCTGTCTCAGCTGAACTGACAAGGCGAATAAACATTTGAGCACGATTCATGTGGTGTGAATAATGATTCACAGGAACAAGGAGGATTAAGGACATTTAAAAAGGAATGACCTTCCCTGACTGCGCTTTCAGTACAGCTTATACATTTCTGCTTAAGGATGCAACAAATTGTTATGTGGGGCTTACAAAAAGGAGAAATATTACCCCTGACAGTTTCTACAGACTTTTTATAAGACACAGCAAATTCAGGGAACATTTTTTTTAGGCAGAATGATCTTCGAATTAACAGATAACAGACTATTCACTCGGTAACTTCATTTTTGTGGCCTCAAAATCAGGACTGAAAAGTAGTTGTGAAATTTTAATCTACAATTATTTAGTTAAAGAAGCTCGAATAAAAGTGTCCTCATTTTTCCTGATGTAGAGAACCTTTTCAGATCAGTTGAGTAAAACTAGTGGACTGAAAATGAGAAGGCGTAGCACAGCACTTGGAAAATATTGGATATAAATTTAGGTTGTCGATCAAAAAGACAATTGTTTTCCCCATGATTTGCTTAAAGTATTGTTAGCTACAGTTTTTTTTTTTTAAATAGAAGTGTTTTCAGAGACATTTTGCAGAGTGGTCTGCATGCCCTGACAAAGGCTTTCACGCTGACAAATTGATCAGGCATCACACAGAGGTATAACCTCAATGAGTTCACACTGATCCATGCTCTGCCAGGGCTTCTCCAGCCTCCTACACACTCACACTTTCATAAACAAAAAGAGACGTGCAGAGAGGCTTGTGTTGTCATGGCACTTAGAGCTCATACCTGATACTATCACTTAGCTTGGTGAGAGGGTGATTGGAGATCCCTGTAAGCAATCAGGAGATGTCCTCAGTGCCCTGCTCGCCAATTTTACTGCACCCTTTAAACCCCAACACACACACACAGGGACTATTAATCGTCTGTCCCCTACCCCTGGGCCCAGCGGCCAATCTCCACATGGGGAGAGGGATCCCTTAGTACTCTGGCAAGACCATGGGGGGGGGGCAAAAAAAAAAACACACATCCTATCTGAGCCTGGAGGGGGTGTCCGTGTCTCTATGGTGCGGGTTCTGGTCCTTAACCTCGGGTGCCAGGCCCCTTCTATATTCCAATATTGAGAGAGCCTGGTGGGACTATGTTCTCAACACCTTTCTGGGACCCCCACTTCTCTTGGTCGACCCTCCTCTAGGTGGGGGTGGCTGGACCCTGCTGTGCTCTGTCCTGGATCTTCTGTGGTTGCCTGTAGCTGGGGAGAGTGGGTGGTGCCCCATGCTGGACTAACATTTATGTTATGCCCCTTTCTGTCTAGGGGATGGGTGGAGCATAATAAAGGTAAGTTAATATACATAAAGAACCCCAAAAAGACATCTCCGTAAAATTATAACAAATTTATTTACATCAAGAATAAACTCAAAAGTGAACCAAGGCCAAAACAACAAACAAAACCCCCACCTATCTGAACACAAAAACATCTTACCTGTTTAAGAAAAGGGAAAACAATGACAAAACACTCGGCGCTCGGCCCTTTGGTGTGGCCTCCTCTGTCTTAAATACCCAGCAGGTGCTGATCAGGACAACTGGCTTCACCTGCCAGGTGAGCAGAATAAAAGGCAGCAGCAGGAGGACTTAACAAAAGACTAACATAACATAGACTAACATTCACATTTGACTGTGAATGATTAGAAACTTTCTGTATCTTGTTGCCTTTTGTTTTATGATTCTACCCTCCCTCCCCTGTAGTCATCCTCTAACTTCAGTAACCACACTTTTCCCCTTTCTTTTGTGCCCCCCGATATCTCTCTCTCTTCTTCCCCCTTCTTCTTTTCAGTCCAGTCCAACAAACATAATGAATATAAATAAAGTTTAGTTTAAATTGCAAAAGGGGTTTTATACAAATATACACATTGTGTGTCCGAAGATTTATAACCCCCTGTTCTAACAGTGAAATCTGCTCATCTGTTGGACAGGACAAGTTTAAAGAACATGTTAGCTGAAGGTTACAAGTACTTCCTTAAATGCCACTTGTTTTAATTATGAAGGTAATGAAGAATTTAATTTTTTTTAATCTATCTTAACACTTACAATAGCTTTCCACAATGGGTGTGAGATGATGAGCTCCAAAAGATTTTTTCTGCATTGTTAGAGTTGCTTCAATTTATGTGTTCACAATCACTGAAAACAGAGTTTTCATTCGAGAAATTCTCTCTTCTCCGCTCGAAACAAAGCGGGGCGCCGTGTTACAAATGTGCCACAAAGACAGCCAATCACAGACAGCCCATCCGTCTTCAAGCTGATTAGAAGCATGTCTGAAAAATCAGCATTTTAAGCAAGCTGATAACAGACATGGAGATGAAGGTTGATACTGATTGGCAATGTTGGGTAAGTTATATCTAAAAACTAACTGATTACTTTACTTAGTTACTGGATCAAAATTGTTATTAAATTACTTTACTCATTACCTATTTGAAAATGTAATGCACTACTTGTTACTTTCCTTTACTTTATTTTCACTCATATACAAATTTCTCAAGGGAAACAGCTTCACACAAACAAGACCCTCTTTTCTTTCATTTAACAGAGCTTCTTTGAAAATAATGATTTTAATCTCAATAGGACTTCTGTGGTTAAATAAAGATAAACAAATAAAAAATCCTATATTTTTAAAGCAAATGCCTTGTGCAAGGTATGTACCTGGCTCAAGACATAACCTTGCTTCATTTTAATATAAACAACAGCGTTAAAAATGATACAAAAATAAGTTAAAACATATGTGGTCTATGCCACCGCTCAAAGTCAGACATGTAAAAGTACTGTTACATTTATATTCAGCTCTATCAAATCTAAAACTATGCCAGTTTTTTTAAACTCAAAGAACTATTAAATACCTAGATGTTTATTTTGGCAGATTTTATGTATTCCATTACACAATGAGTTGCACCAGTTTATCTCTCTACATCTGTCTTGTGAAAAGTTCTGCCCTTCTGCGAGTCTACCAAACTATGCACCCCCCACTCCGCCTTGCGGGGGAACATTGACCGCAAACTCATATTGACCACTAGTCACATGCAGCTTAGACAGAAAAATAAAGTAAAGGTGAATTAATACAGAAAAAAAGGGCTCCCAGTAAAGAGCCAGCTCTTGTCGCCCACACCAAAGTCGACACATCAATTCACGAGGCGGGTCTCTGCTCTGCTGCTCACCTGAGAGGACTCCTTGCAGCATCTCTTTGTGTCACATATTTGAGCCTGTTTGGAATGCTTTCCAAACTGTGACTGTGACAAACTGTGACTGCAACAATGAGGGCATGTCTGTACAGTGATTGATCCCCAACCCTACGAGCTCATCCATATTTTTTTTTATTAATATCCGTTCCGTTTGATTTAACTGAGAGAAAATATCAGCCTACAAAACCAAAGTAACAAAGTAACAAGGGTTTATATAGTCCAGTAATTGTAATTAATTACTAAAATTAATTACCAAAACTGTTATTCGTTACATTACTCCATTAATTAAATTGTTTTTTTGTAATGGATAACCCGCAACACTGCTAATTTGTCTGAAATTCTTCAAATCAACTCATAGACTAATAAGCAGTGATTGGCTGGCTTTTGTGGCAATTTTGGAATGTGGAACTCTGCTCTGTTTTGAGAACAGAAGAGAGAGAATTTCTCTTGAGCGAAAATTGTTTTATTTGCATGAAAAATTTTGAGCTTCAAGTGCATTTTTCTGTTTCGAATGCAGAATAAGTTTTTTAGCACATAGAATTTTTCAAGTTTTATGCTCAAAACAGTAAGTGTTGTGCTTGGAATAACGGCATAAAAAACACTCCATACAATCCATATGCACTTGATTTTTCTGAAGCAACAGCAAGTGTTTCTACAGCTGCGAGGTATTTTGTTTGCTAGTGGGGGTGGTGGGCAACACATACCTTTGGTGCTTCTGAGAGGAACTTCTGCTTAAACTTAGCTGCTTATGAAACCCACCACAGTCATCATGGTCCTTACACGGGTCTACCCACACAAAGCAGGACCAGAACAAATCAATTTAGGCACGATAGCCGTGCACACATCTCATGCTCACTTGCATCTTTTCTGGTCCTGAAATAGCTTCAGCCTCCCACTCCCTCTTATATAAGCTCCCAGCACGCAGATCTGCTGGAAAAGACTGGGTGTGTGCATGTGTGTGTTAACGCATGTGCCTGTTTATGTGTGCACCTTTGTCTGTGCAAGTGCCAGTGTGTGGGCAGCAGGACTGTCTTGACTTGTGTGCATAAGGGTGTCTAACTGAAGACGCAGCAGGCACCAAGTTGGATGACAAGTCCTTGAAGGTATTCTCCTTTTTTTTAGCAGTCTGAATTTTGTTTGCAGCTTTGAGCATCAAGCTTTCTGATGGTTCTCAGATCTAATAGGATTGGTATGGAATCTTTAAGGGCAATCGACACATTCAAGCTGTGAACAAATACGTTTTAAAGGGTTTTCACTGCATTTCCTCTGACTAAAAGCCTTGTTCATGAAGATTTACCATCACATTTGCTGAACACGTAAATCACAGTTACAATTATTAGAAGTCCAAATAACTGTGAGATAAAGGACTACCAGTTATGACACTTTTCCTTTATGTTTTGCAGAAAGGTACATTTTCCCTTTTTCACACAACGTTGTTGCAATGCCACAAAGGTATCCAGTGGACCAAATAAATCTAAATGGCAATTAAAAAACTAATATGAATCAAGTCCACAGTGGTTTGAAGAACTTGCTCTAACACAGATAGAAAGGGTTTTTTATTTATGAAATTATTGTTTATACTTTTGTGTCAGTTTATGTGAATCTTTGAGTAAGTGTCACGAGGAAGAGAAGGAGAAAAGTTTGGGCTTGTGCAGCTTTCAGGGAAAGAAATGAATAGAGAAGGCGGAGGAAGGCTGAGGGACCCCAGGAAGAAATAAAAAAGCATAACCCAACCAAGAAACCTGGATTAAGGGTGGAAACTGCAAACATATGTACACACGTGGACAAAATTGTTGGTACCCCTCAGTTAAAGAAGGAAAAACCCACAATTCTCACTGAAATCACTTGAAACTTACAAAAGTAACAATAAATAAAAATTTATTGAAAATTAAATAATCAAAATCAGCCATCACTTTTGAATTGCTGATTAACATAATTATTAAAAAAAAAAAAAACTAATAAAACAGGCCTGGACAAAAATGATGGTACCCATAACTTAATATTTTGTTGCACAACCTTTTGAGGCAATCACTGCAATGAAGCGATTTCTGTATTTGTCAATGAGCGTTCTGCAGCTGTCAACAGGTATTTTGGCCCACTCCTCATGAGCAAACTGCTCCAGTTGTCTCAGGTTTGATGGGTGTCTTCTCCAAATGGCATGTTTCAGCTCCTTCCACAGATGTTCAATGGGATTCAGATCTGGGCTCATGGAAGGCCACTTTAGAATAGTCCAACGCTTTTCTCTCAGCCATTCTTGGGGGTTTTTGGCTGTGTGTTTTGGATCGTTGTCCTGTTGGAAGACCCATGACCTGCGACTGAGACCAAGCTTTCTGACACAAGGCAGCACATTTCTCTCCAGAATGCCTTGATAGTCTACAGATTTCATTGTACCTTGCACACATTCAAGACACCCTGTGCCAGATGCAGCAAAGCAGCCCCAAAACATGACTGAGCCTCCTCCATGTTTCACCGTAGGGACAGTGTTCTTTTCTTCCTATGCTTGGTTTTTGAGTCTATGAACACCTGCTTGTTTGACCATAGTGTGACACCCCACTGCTGACGGCAGTTTTTAGTGGCACTTTCATGACCCCAAAAAAGAACAAAAGTGGGACAGAATTTATATCTGCTTCTTTCATTCCTTATTTTGGTCAGGAAAAGCCACGTTTCAAATGCTGATTAGTTGGTTGTTTATTTTCACACACCAAATAAATCACAGTGAAAAACTCAAGAAAGACAAACAAATTACACTCTTCAGAATACACAATTACATAAAGATTTACAATTTTATAATACAATAAAACAATATTACTGTGTGCCTTCTGATAATATTTTAAGGAGTTCGATTCAATTTAATTGTATTTCTATAGCTCAATATCACAGCTATAGCCATATCATTGGGCTTACATCGGTATTTGCAAGAACAAAAAGTCAAACATAAAAATGTAAACAATAGCTGATTGTCAAACAGAGTTGCTTAAACCAAATTTACAAAATAAAAACATTTTGAGATAGCTACAGAATTATTTCATTTAGTGTGGAGTTAGTGGAGTTTAGTTTTAGCCAGATTTGTGCGTGCATAATTCTTGCTTTGTAACTCATACAATACTTTTTGTGCATAAGACCAAGAATTACAAAATTACAAAAAAAAAATATGCACAAATCGCTGGTTACGCACACACAAAACCGCATTTACACACAAATCTGATATGACTCTTTTCACGTCTCCCAGAGAGACAAAGATTCTCGTTTAAGTGATGTATTTAAATGCTGCTAGAATGCTGGGTCATCAGAGTTGTCTTTAGCCACTTTAAACTTAGACTGTGAATATTGTAGTGATCCTGCACACAGCACCAGTGCATTGTGGGAGTTAGGTTTGGTTCTGTTGAACCATGAGTGAGTTGGTCATTGCTATGCAAGACCTTTGCAATGTTCAATCTGTTGTGTGTGTTGAATGTTAAGCTGGCATATTAAAAGGTTCTGCCAAGTACAACAGACTCATGCATTTTGTTATGCCTCCTGAAGTCTCCAGCTACCCGGGTCCTGCAGTGTATGAGACACGAGTCAGCACCTTCTTTTGCCAGAGGAGTTTAGGCGATAGACGCTAGCACCTCACTAGTTAGCATAGCTGAGTTCTGCTCCGTCTAGGCCTACGTGATAAGACGGCCGCCACATTGGTGTCAGAAATGGGATTGCTACTGTCAGTAGGATGCAACGATGGAGCAGATAGCTAGCGAAATAGAGCAACTGACTTTAGAAAACAGTTTGCTTCGGGAACGCCTGCGACAAGGCACAAGACAAAAAGCCTCGGTGCATCGGCAACCAGATGGTACCAGTGCTCCCCGCCCAACCTATCAGGCGACTCGAGCAGGACTCCAAGAATCCTCAATAGCGGTCCTAACCCCTCCGGCTACAGAAAAGAGGAGCAACGTTACTCGAACCCCCGCAAAGCTGCCAAGATTTAGTGGGCTGACTCCCCTTGAGCCTTACCTCACCCAAGTGGATTTGGCAGCTTTGCATGGTGGATGGAGCAGCAAGGAGACAGCTATCCACCTTGGTCTTGCTCTGGAGGGTCCAGCCCTTCAGGTCTTAGTGGACTTGTCTACAGAAGACCGCTGTGACTTGCAAGCCATTACTGCTGCCCTTAACAGACGGTTTGGGCAGCGAGTCTCCAGTGAGCAAAGCAGAGAGCAGCTGATCAGCAGGAGGCGGCATATTGGAGAGAGTCTGGGAGCCTATACTGCTGATAACAGCTATACATACGACATGGCTACCCTAATTTTTCAAATGCAGCCAGGGAAGAGCTAAGCCTTCATGCATTTCTGCGGGGTCTGACGCCTGAGCCTCTGCACCAACACGTGCGTCTCTCTTTTCCCATCACCCTTGGAGAGGCACTGAGAGGAGCTGAACAGGCAGAGGAAGTTTTGTGTGCTGGATCAACTGAGAGATTACCATTGGTTAGGGGTGTTGATCAAAAATTGGAGGACTTGTTCAGGAAGAGATCAGCCAAGCACAAGCTGTTCAAAACCCATGGCGCCAGATGACTCCCAATTGCTGCCACCGCTGCGGAGAACCAGGGCATTTTGCCAGGGACTGCCCAGCACCGAACCCCCGTCCCAGACCCCAGGTTGCTCCGGGAAACACCAGTGGGGTGAGGCAGTAAGGGGACCCTCACCCCAAATGACACCCTTGTGAACCATCTCTCCATCTGTTGACCGCTGTGGCCCAACATGTGGACTATACTTGGACTGTTTGATTGGTGGCCAGCCCTGCAGTGCCTTGGTAGACACAGGTTCCACCATCTGTCTTGTCAAGACGGGGCTATTAGCAGGGACTTCAGGCTCCCTCCCAGAGGGCTGGGTTCCTACTAATACTGCACTCACAGTGACAGGTGAACAAACCATCATGCCAGGGAAGAAGCTGTTGCCTGTGGCAGTTGGGGCTCATATGTCTGAACATGAGCTTTGGCTGGCTGACATTCGAGGTGACTGCGTTATAGGACTTGACCTACTGGGTCACTGGGGGGGCATGTGTTGATGTGTCACGAACCTCTGCATAGACACCGAGGTCATCCAACTGCAGTCAGGAGGAGGCCGCATTAAGGAGCAGAGGAGCACTGAAGCCAACCAAAGCAAACCTGCACGCCACCGCCACTGGTGGTCCCGGAAAGTTCAAAGAAGTCACGGAGTTCAAATTGTTAAATCTGACACTTCTCTAACTCCTGCCCCATCCCCTGAAACTGTGGCAGCCATTAAAGAGCTGGGGCAACGCAGCAATGCTTCTCCTTCTGTGTTCCGTTGAGGTCAATGGGACACAGAAGGAGCAGCTCCAGTGCTTATTGCAGGAGTTTGGGGACATCTTTGCGGCTCGTGAAGAGGACTGCACCAGAACAGGTCTGGTCCAGCACCACACTGACACTGGGGAGGCTAAACCAATACGCCTTCGCCCTCACCATCTGACATTTCATTTTCAAAAATTTCTTTAGCAAATGGGTACCAACATTTAATCAGAAATATCTAATTTGAAAATTAAAATGGATTACGGAAATGCTTTTTTCATTTTCACAGTGTAACTGCATCAATTGACTCATAAATAAAATTAAAAATCAATCTTCCAAAATGCTTTTTCATTTTCTACTTAAACGTTGCTTATTCTGTTACTTAACGAAAATGATAAAGAAAAGGACATTTGACATTTCATTTTCAAAAAGTTCTCTTACAAATGTGTACCAAAATTTAATCAGAAAGATCTAATTTGAAAATTAAAATGGATTACAGAAATGCTTTTTCATTTACACTATGTAACTGCATCAATTGACTCATAAATAAAATTAAAAATCAATCTTCCAAAATGCTTTTTCATTTTCGACTTCAACACCGCCCATTCTGTGACGTAATGAAAGCGATAATGCAAAGCAGGATTGCTTATCGTTTTCAAATTCACCACGCGCAGAGTGTCTCATAAATGACTTCCAGCTGGCAGTTCCAGAGGAGGGGAGGAACAGGAGAGGGGGGCAGCGTGATGACGTCAGTGCTCACTCAATTCTAAAATATCTGGAGATAAGACATTGAGCCAGAGGGATCTGAGGAAAATACTGACCAAAAAGCTCCAGGGCCATCAGGTTTCTTAGGATCTATCTGACGTAAAAGCATCATCTGCAAATGGACATGGATTTTGGCCTTTTTTACTAAACCTGTAGATGCAGATGACTGGCCAATTTATTCTCTCATTTATTCAGGGCTGATGTAGTGGGCAGAGAGACAATTCAGATTATTTCCCCTTTCTCCTAAGAAGGAGATTGTAGAAGCTTTTAGCATCACTTTCTTCAAAGAACTAGTGAGGAAAAGATAAAACAGACTCAGCTTGATGACTTTGCCAGCTGGCAGTTCCAGAGGAGCGGGGGAGGAACAGGAGAGGGGGCACCGTGATGACGTCAGTGCTCACTCTTCTTCTGCATCATTGAAGCTACAGGCAAACGACATGGCGATCTCAAACAGGTGTGCACAATTCTTGTTGGAATTAGCTTCCCAGTTGGAGTTACAGTTGCAGAGTGTGATGCACATGATAGAATTGAGCAGGTTTTAGAGAGCTTGTCTGAACACTGACACCAATGTAAACGAAGTTTTCGTGGCCAACTTGCTCTCAGTCTTTCAGCAACTGGAGGGGGTTGCGCATGGAAGGGGACAACCAGTCATCCATATCCCTTTCCATGCGATTGAAAGATATTTGTTGCATGGCCTCAACGTTCAGGAAATAGCTGAGGTGTTTGGCTCAAGTCACCAGACCATACATCAGAGGATGAATGATAATGGATTAAACTGTGTTATTTATTTATTTATTATTATTTTATTATCCGGAAACATAGAATGACTTCCATTTGAACCTTAATAGTTAACACACACAGTCGGATAATACATAATACACAGGTTACCTCAATCCATGCAAATATAGATAAGGTAAGAATGAACCTTAAACGTATATTTATTTTCTGAATGATACACAATGTAATACTGGGGGGTTTTCTGCATCTGCATTTATCTATGTAATATTTTACCATAAATCATAAGATTGACTCAGTCATGTGCAAAATAATATATATTGAAAATAAATAAATAAAATTGTAATTGCAATAAATCAAAGAGTCATATACTTAGAACAGAACATTTTAGATTGTAGGCAGAGGAATACTATTGTGTTTGATTGATATAATGTATTTTAATCAGATTTGGGTCTATTGACCCCCCTCCTTATGCTTTCCTAGTATAGCCTGTTTTCTCCTCATTTTGCTGAGCTTGATTCTTGTATATAAAACCAACTGCAGCTGCTGGGTTTTCTCAGGGATTTCAGTGGAGCTGGAGTCCAGTGCCGAGAAAGCAGCATGTATGAGCAGGAGTTGGGGTCTGTTACAGAGGGATCTTCTTCAGCAGAGGATCCTTTCTCTGCAGAGCAGATGTTGAGCAGCAACAGGGACAGACTTTACCTGACACGACTCTTTCCGATGCAGAATTTAACCACAAACAAACTTTTTCCAGATGCGTTGCTTCATCTAATAAATTTTACTGTCAGTTTGTGTAGATGTTCAAATGTTATTTTCAATGTATTTCAATGTTTTTTCACATATTAACTTATTTACTGATTTAAATATTAAATATATATTTAGCAACACTGATATAATTACTGTATGAATCACAGAATCATCCAGGCTGGCTTGGGCTGTTTCTAGTCTTATGTGGGTCCTAGAGTAGATGCTGCTTAAGGGCCTCCATTTTGTAAACTGTGGTGAAGAGATTCCTAACCCCTTTGGTCTACTAAGACAGCTCTATGTAAGAAAAAAAAACACTATAAATGACTTTAAGGGAGACAAAAAAATATCTTTATCTCAATAAATAGAAGATATTCAATAAACTAGCAATTGCAATTAAAACAACAAATGTACACTTAAAATACTGATTGACAATCACAGTGTCACACTTATAACACCATTTCATAATAACAGGTTTTTTTGTAACAGTCATGGTGCTTTGTCCTCAAAATGTCTGCTTTCTGGCTTTTTTTTATTTGCAAAGTCATCAAGCTGAGTCTGTTTTATCTTTTCCTCACTAGTTCTTTGAAGAAAGTGATGCTAAAAGCTTCTACAATCTCCTTTTTAGGAGAAAGGGGAAATAATCTGAATTGTCTCTCTGCCCACTACATCAGCCCTGAATAAATGAGAGAATAAATTGGCCAGTCATCTGCATCTACAGGTTTAGTAAAAAAGGCCAAAATCCATGTCCATTTGCAGATGATGCTTTTACGTCAGATAGATCCTAAGAAACCTGATGGCCCTGGAGCTTTTTGGTCAGTATTTTCCTCAGATCCCTCTGGCTCAATGTCTTATCTCCAGATATTTTAGAATTGCTCCTGCAGAGACAAAGCTCATTAGATCATTGGAAAATAATGAGTGCATATTCCTATTTTATTGTTGGTGATGTTGCAGTAATGCAGAAAAAATCACATTAATTAGTTTTAATAAATATATTTCAGGAGTTTTTTTAAACACGAGTTTACATACAGTACTGATTACAATAAAATAATGATGATTAAGATAAATGATCCACTGCCACAAACAAAAACATTCTTGTTAGAATATTTCCAGAATAATTCTGTGAATTTTTAAAATAAGAAAACTTTCACTGAATCATTGCTCTGTCATTGCTAAAGATCACAACAACATGTCATGTTAGAATCTGAAGAAATGCTTCTGGATAATTTCTGGATTTTCTTTGCTACAGCTGTTGTGAACAAATAGTTTCCCCTGCCAGAATTTACATCCATATTTCTGAGAATAATTATTAGTTGTCGGGTGACAAATGATTCCACAACAACAGTTTCACATATTTCACGTTTCTTATCCTAAATTAACCAAACAAAGCTCTGTTTGTGTGACACAATCCCTGGTATAACACCGATGTCTGACGCTAGCTCTAGCTAGCTAGCAGCACATTCCACACTTTGGAGATGCTGCAGCTACATTACTGACTTGTGTGGTTCAAAAAGATGAGACACAACACATTATTGCATTTTATTGTATTTACAGTCAATATATTTTCATATATAATAGAAAGAAATAGCTACATGTAAAATTGGACGTTTTAATTCTCCTCATGAGGAAGTTGATGAACATGTAACTTTAATGCCTCCTTGTTTCGTGGTGGCCTTGTGCAACGTTATTACCGACAACAGAAACGGTTTTCGGGTTTCTTTCGTGGATCTCCGAGTTTCAGTTGGCAACAGTTACTTGTCAAAGCAAAACTTCTAACAAAGTAACATCGTCAGAGACGTGACAGAAAAAAAGATCATTAAACTGATTCTTACCTGGAAAGTGACGTAAGTATTTTCGGTTATCAAATCCTTGGGTCTCTGAGTTTCCTTTTAAGGTCGCAAAACAACAATATAAGATATTTTCCCTTTGTTGAAATACAACTGACAGCACGAGCAGTGGATCAATTTTCAAAATAAAACTATTTCCGGTTGACCCAGACTTTCCAGACGATATTGCGGAAACGAAACTGAACGCTCATTATTCCATCTGCTCCATTTTCCATTTGATATTTCATTTTTGGTTTTAAGACAAAAAAACTAAAAACGATTGGTTTTTTTATTTTAAATTGAAAAAATGAATGAACGAACGATTCACGGATTTAATTCCAACGAGAAATGTGCACACCCGTTTGAAATCACCATGTCGTTTGCTGGCCGAAGAAGAGTGAGCACTCTTGCTGCCCCCCCCCCCCGCTCCTCTGGAACTGCCAGCTGGAAGTCATTTATGAGACACTCTGCGCGTGGTGAATTTGAAAACGATAAGCAATCCTGCTTTGCATTATCGCTTTCATTACGTCACAGAATGGGCGGTGTTGAAGTCGAAAATGAAAAAGCATTTTGGAAGATTGATTTTTAATTTTATTTATGAGTCAATTGATGCAGTTACATAGTGTAAATGAAAAAGCATTTCTGTAATCCATTTTAATTTTCAAATTAGATCTTTCTGATTAAATTTTGGTACACATTTGTAAGAGAACTTTTTGAAAATGAAATGTCAAATGTCCTTTTCTTTATCATTTTCGTTAAGTAACAGAATAAGCAACGTTTAAGTAGAAAATGAAAAAGCATTTTGGAAGATTGATTTTTAATTTTATTTATGAGTCAATTGATGCAGTTACACTGTGAAAATGAAAAAAGCATTTCCGTAATCCATTTTAATTTTCAAATTAGATATTTCTGATTAAATGTTGGTACCCATTTGCTAAAGAAATTTTTGAAAATGAAATGTCAGATGGTGAGGGCGAAGGCGTATTGGTTTAGCCTCCCCAGTGTCAGTGTGGTGCTGGACCAGACCTGTTCTGGTGCAGTCCTCTTCACGAGCCGCAAAGATGTCCCCAAACTCCTGCAATAAGCACTGGAGCTGCTCCTTCTGTGTCCCATTGACCTCAACGGAACACAGAAGGAGAAGCATTGCTGCGTTGCCCCAGCTCTTTAATGGCTGCCACAGTTTCAGGGGATGGGGCAGGAGTTAGAGAAGTGTCAGATTTAACAATTTGAACTCCATGACTTCTTTGAACTTTCCGGGACCACCAGTGGCGGTGGCGTGCAGGTTTGCTTTGGTTGGCTTCAGTGCTCCTCTGCTCCTTAATGCGGCCTCCTCCTGACTGCAGTTGGATGACCTCGGTGTCTATGCAGAGGTTCGTGACACATCAACACATGCCCCCCCAGTGACCCAGTAGGTCAAGTCCTATAACGCAGTCACCTCGAATGTCAGCCAGCCAAAGCTCATGTTCAGACATATGAGCCCCAACTGCCACAGGCAACAGCTTCTTCCCTGGCATGATGGTTTGTTCACCTGTCACTGTGAGTGCAGTATTAGTAGGAACCCAGCCCTCTGGGAGGGAGCCTGAAGTCCCTGGTAATAGCCCCGTCTTGACAAGACAGATGGTGGACCCTGTGTCTACCAAGGCACTGCAGGGCTGGCCACCAATCAAACAGTCCAAGTATAGTCCACATGTTGGGCCACAGCGGTCAACAGATGGAGAGATGGTTCACAAGGGTGTCATTTGGGGTGAGGGTCCCCTTACTGCCTCACCCCACTGGTGTTTCCCGGAGCAACCTGGGGTCTGGGACGGGGGTTCGGTGCTGGGCAGTCCCTGGCAAAATGCCCTGGTTCTCCGCAGCGGTGGCAGCAATTGGGAGTCATCTGGCGCCATGGGTTTTGAACAGCTTGTGCTTGGCTGACCTCTTCCTGAACAAGTCCTCCAATTTTTGATCAACACCCCTAACCAATGGTAATCTCTCAGTTGATCCAGCACACAAAACTTCCTCTGCCTGTTCAGCTCCTCTCAGTGCCTCTCCAAGGGTGATGGGAAAAGAGAGACGCACGTGTTGGTGCAGAGGCTCAGGCGTCAGACCCCGCAGAAATGCATGAAGGAAATGAAAAAGCATTTTGGAAGATTGATTTTTAATTTTATTTATGAGTCAATTGATGCAGTTACATAGTGTAAATGAAAAAGCATTTCTGTAATCCATTTTAATTTTCAAATTAGATCTTTCTGATTAAATTTTGGTACACATTTGTAAGAGAACTTTTTGAAAATGAAATGTCAAATGTCCTTTTCTTTATCATTTTAATTAAGTGACAGAATGAGCGTTGTTTAAGAAGAAAAAGAAAAAGGCAGCTGTATTTTGAAAATGAAAAAGAATTTCCGGTATTGACTTTTATTTTTAATTATGAGTCACATTTGCTTCCACACTGGGTTGCGTCTAAACCCAACCAAGTGCACCCTTCTGGGCCACCAAATACAGTTCCTAGGTCATGTCATCAGTGAGGATGAGTGGCAACTGACCCTGCAAAGGTTGCGGCAGTGAGAGATTGGCGAACACCATCAAACACCTCTGAGCTACGAAGCTTCCTTGGCTTAGCATCCTGCTACCGCCGTTTTGTTAGGGATTTTGCCACCATTGCCAATCCCTTGCACCGATTGACAGAAAAAGGCAAGCATTTTGAATGGTCTGAGGGGTGTGCGGCAGCCTTTCAACAGCTAAGGACTGCCCTTGCTGATGCTCCTGTGCTGGCTTATCCTGATCCCAGTCAGCCATTCACTTTTGACACCGATTCAAGCAATGTGGGGGTAGGAGCCGTACTCTCCCAGCCGGACAAAACTGGTGAAAAGGTTGTGGCCTATTACAGCTGCAGCTTAAGTCGACCGCAGAGAAACTACTGTGTCACCAGACGGGAGTTGCTGGCTGTAATTTTAGCGGTAAGACACTTTCAGACACTTTCAGACCTACCTCCTTTCAGACCTACAAAGTTCAGGCTACAAACCGACCATGCCAGCCTCACCTGGATGTTAAACTTTAAACAGCATGAGGCCCAGGTGGCCAGGTGGTTGGAGATCCAACAGGAGTATGATTTTGAGGTCCAGCATCGGCCAGGACGCCAACACACTAATGCTGATACCCTCTCCAGGCGCCCCTGCCTCATCGATGAGTGTCGCCATTGCCTTCGCCAAGAGGGACAGGAAATGGGACCCTTGGCAGCAGCAGCCTACCCAGCTGGGACAAGGTCTGAAAGGGAGCCATTCTCTTTAGAACAACTCAAGGAGCAACAGAAGGCTGATCAGGTGCTGGCTGAGGTGAGAGGCTGGCTAGAGACCCAGAGGCATCCAGACTGGTCAGCTGTGTCTTTCCGAGGACCGAAGCTGAAGATTTTGCACTCCCAGTGGGGCAATCTGGAGCTTCACAACAATGTTCTCTATAGGAGGTGGCGGGCACCAGATGCAGGTGCTGACCATGTTCAACTCCTGGTGCCCCGCAACCTTCGCCAAGAGGTCCTCCATTGGATTCATGGTTCAGCTGGGGCAGGGCACTTTGGAAACAACAAAACAGTGCGGCGGCTCAGACAAAGGTTCTACTGGCCAGGTTGTCGACAAGATGCAGATCTGTACATCCACTGCTGCGACACCTGCACTGCTCAGAAGGGACCCAACCAACGTTCTTTTCCCACCACTGGCACTGGGAACTTCTACGTCCTTGTGGCCATGGACTACTTCACTAAATGGCCAGAGGCGTATGCAGTCCCGGATCAGAGTGCCACCACCACAGCACAGAGGTTGGTGGATGAGATGTTCACCCGATTTCGAGTTCCTGATGCACAGTTCCACGACCAGGACAGACTCTGCCATTTTATTATGCCTCCTGAACTCTCCAGCTACCCGGGGTCCTGCAGTGTACGAGACACGAATCAGCTCATTCTTTTGCCAGAGGAGTTTAGGCAATA
Organism: Oryzias celebensis; assembly: GCA_014656515.1. NCBI lineage: Eukaryota > Metazoa > Chordata > Actinopteri > Beloniformes > Adrianichthyidae > Oryzias > Oryzias celebensis. The sequence goes on from BNCR01000014.1 coordinate 23,643,186, forward strand.
ATCGCTAATTTGCATAGCTGAGTACTGCTACATTTAGGCCTTCGTGATACAACAGCCGCCACAATATTATCGGGAAAAAAATGTAATAAGCATTTTAAAAATATTTTTTCCCTAAAAGAATAACATTTTTTAGAACTGATCGCTTCCTGTCTGCTGCCCCTCCCCTGACAGCGTCTCTGACATTGGGGTCTTTCTCCTGGTCACCAGGATAGCAGGGTGTGCTTATATTACTACTTTGATATCAGTCATATTTTTATATTGTTGGGCTGATAAATCGTACATCTGACTAATCTGGTTAATCTTCCCACAAAATGCCTGTTCCGGATCCATCCATGGGTTGGTTTCTGGACTGTTTTTAACCATCTTAAGATTTACTGCAATCTGTTGGCAAGAAAGTAGTTGTGGAAATTAGGTCATTCTAAGCCTCCACAGCTTTTTCCAGATTTTAAAGTTTTTAGACTTTTCTGGACTTTTTAGAAGCTGGATATGGCTGAGTCTAATGTTTTGAACCATTTTAGTGGTGGTTGTGTGGAGATCATTGAGAACAAATAATTAACTTTGGGTAAAATATTCAATTTTACTGTGGCCATCTTACCCATGAGTGACAGAGGCAGGTTGACCCAGCAGGTTAGATCGTCCCGTATACTTTTCAGTCATGGGGTAAAATTTAATTGCACCAGTTCTGATAGTTTCTGGGAGAAATAAATACCTAGATATTTGATATTGCGTGATTTGACTGGGATTTAGATTTTTTCCTCGGCATTGCTGTTCAGTGACAATAAAACTGATTTGTTCCAGTTAATTGAGTCGTCTGAGATGGAGGAGAATTCATTAATTCAATTCGATTTTATTTATATAGCCCAATATCACAGCCATAGCTGTCTCATTGGACTGATTTCAGTATATTGCAAGAAACAACAAAAAAATCAAACACGTAAAAGTAAACAATAGCTGGTTGTTTAACAGACTAAGCTGAACAAACATTTCTGCCCTTACACCCTCCTTCTCGGTGAGGAAAAACTCATAAAAAAACCCTATGTGCTAGAACTATTAAAGAAAATTTAGCTTAATTAATTCTATAACTACATGGTTGAATAACAAGTATTTGTCTGATAAACACATCTGGATAAACAGCTACAAGTTAAGATAACAGCTAAATATTTAAATAAACAACACATGTTTGTATAATGTAGCAGATGGGCTTCATCCAGAAGGAGTTGTGGAAACAGCTGGGGTTGCTGGAAGAGCCAAAGGCGAGGTCACACCCAAAGACAGGAGCTGGAAGAGCCAAAGGCGAGGTCACACCCAAAGACAGGAGTGGGAAGAGCCAAAGGCGAGGTCCCAGCTAAAGACAGGAGCGGGAAGAGCCAAAGGCGAGGTCACGGCCAAAGACAGGAGTGGGAAGAGCCAAAGGCGAGGTCACAGCTAAAGACAGGAGCGGGAAGAGCCAAAGGCGAGGTCACAGCCAAAGACAGGAGGGGGAAGAGCCAAAGGCGAGGTCACAGCTAAAGACAGGAGCGGGAAGAGCCAAAGGCGAGGTCACAGCCAAAGACAGGAGGGGGAAGAGCCAAAGGCGAGGTCCCAGCTAAAGACAGGAGCGGGAAGAGCCAAAGGCGAGGTCCCAGCTAAAGACAGGAGCGGGAAGAGCCAAAGGCGAGGTCACAGCTAAAGACAGGAGCGGGAAGAGCCAAAGGCGAGGTCACAGCTAAAGACAGGAGCGGGAAGAGCCAAAGGCGAGGTCACAGCCAAAGACAGGAGGGGGAAGAGCCAAAGGCGAGGTCACAGCCAAAGACAGGAGCGGGAAGAGCCAAAGGCGAGGTCACGGCCAAAGACAGGAGCGGGAGGGGCCAAAAGCGAGGTCACGGCCAAAGACAGGAGCGGGAGGGGCCAAAGGCGAGGTCACGGCCAAAGACAGGAGCGGGACGGGCCAAAGGCGAGGTCACAGCCAAAGACAGGAGCGGGAAGAGCCAAAGGCGAGGTCCCAACTAAAGACAGGAGTGGGAAGAGTCAAAGGCGAAGTCACAGCCAAGGACAGGAGCGGGAAGAGCCGAAGGCGAGGTCACGGCCAAAGACAGGAGCGGGAAGAGCCAAAGGCGAGGTCACGGCCAAAGACAGGAGCGGGAAGAGCCAAAGGCGAGGTCACGGCCAAAGACAGGAGCGGGAAGAGCCAAAGGCGAGGTCACGGCCAAAGACAGGAGGGGGAAGAGCCAAAGGCGAGGTCACGGCCAAAGACAGGAGCGGGAAGAGCCAAAGGCGAGGTCCCAACTAAAGACAGGAGTGGGAAGAGTCAAAGGCGAGGTCACAGCCAAAGACAGGAGCGGGAAGAGCCAAAAGCGAGGTCACGGCCAAAGACAGGAGCGGGAGGGGCCAAAGGCGAGGTCACGGCCAAAGACAGGAGCGGGAAGAGCAAAAGGCGAGGTCACAGCCAAAGACAGGAGCACAGGCGAGGCGAGGTCATTACTAATTGTTGTTGTTTCACTGATGGAATGTGAATTATGTCCATCCATTTTCTTCCGCTTATTCGGGACCGAGTCGCAGGGGCAGCAGTATAAGTAAAGATGACCAGACTTCCCTCTCTCTGGCCACTTCCTCCAGCTCCTCTGGGGGGGACCCCGAGTCGGACCCAGGCCAGCCAGGAAAACCACCTTTCTCCGGTCGAGAACCATGGCCTCAGACTTAGCGGTGCTGACCCTCATCCCAGCCGCTTCACACTTGGCTGCAAACCGTTCCAATGCTTGCTGGAGGTCCTGGCTTAATGAAGCCAACAAGCACAATATCATCTGCAAAAAGCAGAGAGGAAATCCTGTGGTTCCTAAACCAGACTCCCTCTGGGCCCTGGCTGCGCCTAGAAATTCTGTCCATAAAGACTATGAACAGAACCGGTGACAAAGGGCAGCCCTGCCAGAGTCCAACATGCACCGGGAACAGGTCTGACTTAGTGCCAGCAATGCGGACCGAGCCCCTGCTCTGGTCATACAGAGACCAGACAGCCCTGAGTAAGGCTCCCCGGACCTCATACTCCCAAAGTACCCTCCACAGGACACCACGGGGCACACGGTCGAACGCCTTCTCCAAATCCACAAAACACATGTGGACAGGATGAGCAAACTCCCACGAACCTTACAGTACTCCTAGACAGGGTATAGAGCTGATCCACAGTTCCATGACCAGGACGGAAACCGTATTGCTGTTCTTGAATCTGAGGTTCCACTATTGTCCGGACTTTCCTCTCCAGTACCCTGGCATAGACTTTCCCAGGGAGGCTAAAGAGTTATCTACTCAAGAGCTTATCCCTTGAGTCAGCCAAAAATAGCTTGAGTGGATGTAGCTCTGTGGCTGATTCATAAGCAGCTACATCAGGATGCCTTTGAAGTGTGATTCCCCGGTAGTTGGAACACACTCTCCGGTCCCCCTTCTTGAAAAGTGGAACCGCCACCCCTGTCTGCCAGTCCAGTGGTACTGTTCCTGACTGCCACGCGATGCTGCAGAGACGTGTCAACCAAGACACTCCCACAGCATCCAAAGACTTGAGGTACTCAGGGCGGACCTCGTCCACTCCCGGCGCCCACCAACGGGTTCGGGGGTTGCCGCCACGACAGGCACGAGACCTTGCGACCACAGCTCCAAACGGCTTTTTATAGAAAAAGTAATATGTCATCTGCATAGAGACAAATTTTATGATTACTGTATTTTGTTGTAATTCCTTTAATGCTCTCACGCTGTCTTATTGCTACAGCCAAAGGTTTAATAAATATAGCAAAAAGAGAGGGGTAGAGTGGACAACCCTGTCTGGTCCCTCTACCAAGAAAAAACCTGTCAGAAGTCTGTTTGTTGGTTCTCACTGATGCATTTGGGTTATGATATAATATTTTAATCCAATCAATGAAGGATTCCCCAAACCCAAACTTATGGAGGGCAGCAATGAGGAACTTCCAGTTTACTCTGTCAAATGCTTTTTCAGCATCCAATAAGAGTATGGTTGTTTCCTGGTTTTTAATAGTGGCAAAATCTATTATGTTTACAAATCTGCAGACATTATCACTTGAGTGTCTACCTTTAATGAATCCAGTTTGATCATGATGAATTATATGAGGAGTGATTTTTTTCTATTCTCTGCGCGAGTGCTTTGTAAATAATTTTTACGTCTGCATTAATTAGAGAAATGGGGCGATAGCTTGAAGGAATTGTGGGATCTTTTTCTGGTTTAAGAAGGAGGATTATGTTAGCTGAATTCATGTGAGGAGGCAGTGATTGGCTTTCCTTGATAAATGTAACCATTTTATAAAAAGTTTGTTCCAGCTGTTCCCAGAATTCCTTATAAAACTCAGCAGGAAAGCCATCAGGTCCTGGAGCTTTGTTGTTGGGCATCAGCAACAGAGCTTCATGAAGTTCAGCCAATGAGAGCGGAGAGTCTAAGTTTGAGCTTTGATCCTCATTTAATCTGGGTAGAGTTACATTATTAAGAAATGAGTTCATACTTTGCTCTGATGGATTGACCTGTGATGTGTACAAGTTTTTATAAAAATCTTTAAACGTTTTATTAATTTTAACCGGGTCATGAGTGACATTTCCTGTGTGGTCCATAATAGAAGTAATTGTTGCTTTTTCTTTATTAATCTTAGGCAGATTAGCGAGAAATTTGCCAGATTTGTTAGTTTTTTTTTAAATTTTCAAGTTTTTGTATTTGGAATTGTGTTTGTTTATTGATGATGTCATTTAACTGAAGCTTTAAGTTTTTCAGATCTCCCAGAATGTGCTCTTGTGCAGAAGCAGCATAAGCAGCCTCTAGATCTTTGATTTTATTTTCTATTTCTAATAAATCTGCTTTCATTTTCATTTCATTCATTTATTTATTTATTGAGCACCTTCCACCACCAGCCAAGGAAGCCCAAAGTGCTGTACACAGGGAAACATAGAATTAAAATAATTAAACAAAGAGAATAAAAGCATTAAAAGAATAAAACCATTGTAAAACAATGTACAACTAAAAAACCAGGACATTAAAAGGGCTAGGTTGATGCTAAAATGCTGTAGTGCAGGAATAAATGTTTTTTAAAACTCTCCAAGTTCTTGTTCTCTCTAATTGCTGGTGGCAACTGATTCCAAAGTTTAGGAGCCTGCACAGCAAAAGCACGGTCCCCCCGAAATTTCCGTTTAGTTCTAGGAACCAGTAACACACACTTGTCTGCAGAGCGTAAGGACTGTGGGGGGGAATATTTTACAAGCAGGCTGGAGAGGTAAGAAGGTGCAGTACCTGCCAGGGCCTTAAAAGTAAAAATAAGAATTTTCCTAAAAATCAGGTACTGCACCGGCAGCCAATTCAAAGAGGCCAAGATTGGGGTTATGTGGTCAAACTTTTTTGCCCCTAAATAAATCTGGCTGCTGCATTTTGGACCAGCTGCAGTCTGGCTATTGAGGCCTTGGGTAACCCAGCACACAAAGAACTACAATCATTTAGTCTGGACAGCACAAAGGCATTGGTGACTATTTCCAGGTTCTTTTTTGAAATAAAAGTCTTAATCCTAGCCAGACGTTGCATTTGAAAAAGCAGGATCTGGTAACAGCATTTATTTGGAGGTCCAGTTTCAAAGCAGCGTCAAGTTTCACCCCCAAGTTAGTGACCACAGACTGTTCAAAAGGGGCAAGAGAGAGAAGAGAGAGAAGATCAACATCATGATCCTTTCGACCACTAGGGGTAAACACAATTACAATTACCTGCTTTCTCCTTGTATTTTTTATTTGTTGAAAAATAAATAATTTTTCCTCTCATCACTGCTTTTGCTGTTTCCCAAAGAACACATGGTGAAATATCCGGAGTATCATTAAATTCTAAAAAGGTTGCCCACTCTTTTAAAGAACTGAATAAACTCTTGATCTTTTCACAGAGAAGTGTTAAACCTCCAGAAGGTTTGGGTATATCTCTAGAAATATTTACAGAAACTGGTGCATGATCACTAATGATAATTGGATGAATGTTGGGATCCTTGATATCTTTTAAAAGAGAATTACTGACTAATAAGTAGTCTAAGCGAGACTGTGAGTAGTGAACTGGAGAAAAGAAAGTGAACCGTTTTAGCACTCGGATGACATGAGCGCCAAGCATCACAGAGACCTAACTCATCCATGTACTGCTTCAAAATACTTGCAGACCGCCATGTGCGCTGGTGTCCTGCTGTGCTGAGTCTGTCAAGTTCAGATCAAGGACCAAGTTGAGGTCTCCTCCTATCATTTTTGTGGAGTCAGAGTGAACCGAGAGTGAGGTGAAGAATCTGTGAAAGAAGGAGGATTCATCAGCATTGGGACCATAGATACTGGCTAAACAGAAGTCTTTATTCTGAACCGATATGTTAATAATTACAAATCTGGCGTCTGGATCAACAATTAAGTCCTTACGAGTAAATGTCATAGTTTTATTAATAAAATAGCAACTCCTCTTTGTTTGGAGTTGTAACTAGCTGAGTAGATGGATGGGAATTGTGAGCAGCACAGGAGATGATCAGCTGATTTAGATAAGTGGGTCTCCTGCTGTAAAACTAGATCTGCTTTTAGATCATTCAGATGGTTGAAAACTTTCAGCCTCTTTGGCCCAGAGCCAAGTCCACGCACCTTCTGTTTATAGTGCTGAATTTAGCTACTATGGGTCTCGGACGCTGGTTATCAGACCTCCTTCCTCCGAGTCAGTGCTCTCTGTGGAAGGGGATCTTCTGGAGCTCCTCCTTGGGAAGCTTCAGCTGGGCCTCCATGAAGGACTTCACCGTGGCCTCCGGGTCTTCTCCCGCCTCCTCTGGAATCCCAGAGATGACCAGGTTTCCCTCATGCTCCTCGCCTGAAGATCCAGGAGGTTCTCCTTGATGGAGCGGTTCTCCTCAGAGAGACGAGCGGTGTTGGTGCTCAGAGTCTGGACGGTCTCTCTCTGAGGGCCTGGTTCTTCACTGCGAGCTCCTGCACCTGCTGCTGGCTGAACTCCAGGGACTCTCACAGGCCTTGGAACTCCTTGTGAAGGATCTCCAGCAGGTTTAGACGGCAAACAAGGCTGGAGAGCTTCTTATCAATCGATTCCAGGATGTCGCTGCCTGGAGAAGAAGCGGCTCCGGGAGAGTCCTCAGGACGGCCGCGTTTTCAGGGAGGAGTGGTGGTGTTTGTCTTCCCCGTAAGGAAGGTATTGTAACACTCGTCTATGAAGCTCTCCAGGTCCTCCAGGCTGTCAAGAACTTCATGATCTTTTTAGAGGTTTTGTGAAGATTGTTATTATTATTACTAAAATATTGCGAAAAAAAAGGAAACGCAGTTTGTTCCACCACTTTCGCGCCGCCAAGTTGACTCACCACACGTCTTGTCGACTCTCCCGATACTCACAGCATCTCACTTTTTCTTATATAAAAAGTCTCTAAAGGTAGAGAATTGTACCTTGAGAGAATGGAAAGATGGCGTCAACCGTAGAGGTGATGCATGTTTTCTACAAAGGGCTTTTTATGAAGATTTGTATAAACAGTGGAATTTCACGATGACATCCACAGCTTCATTCATTCTCAATAAATTAAAAATAGGAGTTACAAGCCATGATTTAATTGCAGAGTGGGCAGGGTTTAAATTTTCCGTACATTGGAGAAGCATCAGTTGAAAACTACACTAACAAATGATGAAAATGCAAAACAATGACACTAAACTAAAAGAAGCTGCATTTCCTGCTGAAATTTAGTCTGATTCAAAAAGCAAAGACTTTTCTGGCAGAATAATAACCTGAGAAGCATAGCCTACATTGCTTGTGCAAGGTTTGGATAAAAGTTGGACCAGCCTCACGATTACTGGTCTTGGTTTGTTTTGAGCTCAACTGAGGTAAACTTTTCAGCTGAAAAGATACATTTCAATCTGAAATGTTTTTAGAATCTTAAAAATCACACAAAAAACTACCCATTCAAGCCAGTCAGAGGTTAGCTGGTAAACTGACCTGACTCAGTAGTTTTCTAGCTTGGTTGATAGAAAGCTCGTCATAAGCTAGGTGAGATCACCAGCACCTATTTTGACTTTTGAGAAACCTGCAGCATGCTCTTTGCAGGAAATTTTTCCTCACTTTGGGCAGCTGTGGTTTACAATCATCGATTTGCACTCAGTAGCATAAATGAGAGACAGCATCTGAAACAACCAATGGCCCATGAGCAAGGCACCTCACCCTCAGATGCTCCCTGTGGTTCTCCTAGGGTTCTCACTGCTGTTTATCAATGGATCAAATACAAAGAAATAAATCCTCTTTGAGGTTAATTAGGTGTATTAAAACTAAAATGCAATTGAAAAACCTGATATAATTCCAGTGCAGCGAGTCCAGACACAAGTGGTTTTCTTATACTGATGACTTTATTACATCCTGCAGACCGTGAAAACTATGAAAAACACAAACAAAACATTTAATGCTTAGCAAAATAAATACAAATCTTGATAATAAACATTCACACTGAAAAATAATATTAACATAAAATAAACATACCTCGTTGGCTGTACACTGCCAAAAGAGAATTATAACACTTCCTTTCTCTTTCTTTAGCTTCTTTTCGTGATTGACTGATCTTTCCTCTGGATCTTGCTTCATTGTGCTCTTTTTATGTCCTCTACTCCTGTCCTTTCTGACATAACTTAACCACAGTGCCATCTGAAGGTGGCTTGTAAAACTACACATTATAACATAACTAAACCTTTTAGGCACATTAAATTCAAAGGGAAATGTGGCAGTTACACCTGAAAAGAACATTTTTAACACTGATCAAAAATCAATTTTTAGAAAAAGATTTACTGTGTCATGCTGAGTGGTTATGAGTAGAGTTAGAAAGCTGCCCTCTGCAAATGAGCAGAGGAGGGGGGAGCAGGCGCAGTGAGAGCAGGAAGAAGGAGTGACACAGAGATAAGCAGCAAGAAAAAGGGGGTAGTTGTAAAATAGGATTAGGAAAAGGACAGCAAGGGCCAGCTGACGCATACAGACACACAGCGCCGGCACACACAGCTAGCACAGTCTGCTGACCAGCAGCCATGGCAGACGTGGGTGAGTAGCTTCATTTGTAGCATTTTCTGAGCCCGTTTCTGCAAGAGATGGATGAATGGATGCTGAGAAAAGCAGTGAAGTTACTGATGCCTAACATTTCCATTTCCACCCCATAACACATACAAACCACTGCTGACAGCCCAGCCCCTTCTGAAGCTCCCATATCACACCGCACAGAACATGGACCCAGTCATGTACAACATCATGATGTTGGTTTGAATGAGGTGTCCATAGAAATAGCTGTAAAGAGCAGATGAATGTAAAGCTTGCGTAAACAAGCATTTTTACCTATATAGCCATCCTGAAAGTGTCTCTTATTCAAAGGGTTAGGGCATGGCCAGATAAACTAGAAAGAGGCTAAGAAGTGTTGGCTTTCTTCCTAACATGCATGAATTCGACTTCATATGCACAAAGGCATCCTGATGTAGCTGCTTATGAATCAGCCACAGAGCTACATCCACTCAAGCTATTTTAGTCTGACTCAAGGGATAAGCTCTTGAGTAGATAACTCTTTAGCCTCCCTGGGAAAGTCTATGGCAGGGTACTGGAGAGGAGAGTCCAGTCGATAGTCAAATCTCAGATTCAAGAACAGCAATGCGGTTTCCGTCCTGGTCATGGAACTGTGGATCAGCTCTACACCCTGTCTAGGGGGCTGGAGGGTCCGTGGGAGTTTGCTCATCCTGTCCATATGTGTTTTGTGGATTTGGAGAAGGCGTTCGACCGTGTGCCCCGTGGTGTCCTGTGGAGGGTACTTTGGGAGTATGAGGTCCGGGGAGCCTTACTCAGGGCTGTCCGGTCTCTGTATGACCAGAGCAGGAGCTCGGTCCGCATAGCTGGCACTAAGTCAGACCTGTTCCCGGTGCATGTTGGACTCTGGCAGGGCTGCCCTTTGTCACCGGTTCTGTTCATAGTCTTTATGGACAGAATTTCTAGGCGCAGCCAGGGCCCAGAGGGAGTCTGGTTTGGGAACCACAGGATTTCCTCTCTGCTTTTTGCAGATGATATTGTGCTTGTTGGCTTCATCGAGCCAGGACCTCCAGCAAGCATTGGAACGGTTTGCAGCCAAGTGTGAAGCGGCTGGGATGAGGGTCAGCAGCGCTAAGTCTGAGGCAATGGTCCCCCCAGAGGAGCTTGGAGTAGAGCCTTTGTTCCTCCACATTGAAAGGAGCCAGTTGAGGTGGCTCAGGCATCTTGCTCGGATGCCCCCTGGACGCCAAAGAGCAGAGAGGAAATCCTGTGGTTCCCAAACCAGACCCCCTCCGGACCAGGACCGAGTTTTTGCCTCTACTACAGTCTGAGCAGCAGCTCGCTTAGACTGCCGATACCTGTCAGCTGCCTCTGGAGTCCCACAAGCCAGCCAGACCTGATAGGACTCCTTCTTCAGCTTGACGGCATCCGTTACTTCCGGCGTCCACCAATGGGTTTGAGGGTTGCCACCACGACAGGCACCAGAGACCTTGCGACCACAGCTCTAAACAGCAACAGAGACAATGGAGGTGGAGAACATGTTACCAGCCTCCCTCGTTACCTGTTTGAAGCTCTCCCGGATGTGGGAGTTAAAGACTTCCCTGACGGAGGGCTCAGCCAGACGTTCAAGTCTTTCCGGCCTCCTACCCCGCCAACGAATCCAACTCACCACCAGGTAGTGATCAGTGGACAGCTCTGCCCCTCTCTTTACCCGAGTGTCCAAAACACACGGCCGAAGGTCCCCTGAAACGACTACAAAGTCGATTATTGATCTCCTGCCGAGGGTGTCCTGATGCCATTGATGTCCTGTGTATTGATGGACACCCTTGTGCTCGAACATTGTGTTTGTTATGGACAAACTATGAAAAGCACAGAAGTCCAACAGCAAAACACCACTCGGGTTCAGATCAGGGAAGCCGTTCCTACCAATCACACCCCTCCAGGTGCTACTGTCATTGCCCACGTGGGCATTGAAGTCACCCAGGAGGAAAATGGAGTCCCCTTTTGGGGCACCGTCCAGTACCCCTTCGAGAGACACCAAGAAAGCTGGGTACTCCGAACTGCTGTTCGGCCCGTAGGCCGAAACCACAGTCAGAGACCTGTCCACCACCCGAAGGCGGAGAGACGCAACTCTCTCGTCCACCGGGGTGAACTCCAACACTTGATGGCTAAGCTGGGGGCTCACGCGTAAGTCCACCCCAGCTTGCTGCCTCTCACCATGTGCAACTCCAGAATGGTAGAGAGTCCAACCCCTCTCAGAGTTTCAGAGTTTAGACTGCGCCCAACTATATCTAGCCCATGACCGGGGTTTAGGCCGCTGAGGCACTCGCCCTCGACTGCCACCCATACCACATTGCACTGGCCCCTTCTGAGCTCTCCTGCAGGTGGTGAGCCCACTGGGGAATGATCCCACATCGATTGTTCGGGTTTCACCCGACCGGGGTCCGTGGTAGGAGCCCCGGCCACCAGGCGCTCGCCTGCGAGCCCCAACCCCAGGCCTGGCTCTAGGATGAGCCCCCGGTAACGCCAATCCGGGCGACGTAACTGGATCTGTGATGTTTCTTCTCATGAAGGAGTTTGTGAACGGGTCTTTGTTTGGCTCGTCACCCAGGACCTTTCTGCCATGGGAGAGCCTACCAGGAGCCGAAGCACCAGACAGCATAGCTCCTGGGATCCCTCGAGCACTCAAACCCCTCCACCACGTTAAGGTGGTGGTCCATGGAGGGGTGTCTGTTAAAACATTGCTAATGAGTCCAATTGTGTTGCGTTCTGAGATGGAGATGTTCATGTATTCTTTAATTTCTTCTCGACTTGATTATTGTAACGCCATCTTCATATGTTTATCACATATGTATTAGATAACTGTCTAAATGATATGAGAGTATTGCTGGAAAACACATATTTAAACATTTTGAATCCTCTTTGAATTTTCCATGGGGATTTTTTCTTTCCATAGATCACCTTCACCTTATTGGGAGCAATACTATACATGATACTTAACATATGTGCATTAAAGCTATTGACAAGTTCATTGACTGAACCTCCTGAGAGGAGAGGTGTCAGAGAGAAAATCTGGTTGAACATTTCACTAGTATTTTCAGTCATATACCGTTTTGTGATCTCCTCTCTTAAAGCATTTGTGTGTACTGGAATATTGCTTTCAAAGAAAACACAGCAGTGATCAGACAGACCTGAATCACATACAGTAATCTTGGAAATGTTCAAACCTTTGGAAATCAATAAATTAATGATATGCCCTCTGTTACATGTTGGTTCAACCCAAAAATTTCCAGAGTGTTATTCAGGTCTTTAGTCACTTTGTTCTGAGAGTTGTCAACATAGATGTTAAAATCTCCAAAAATAGTTATACAGTCAAAATCAACACAGATCATAGCAGCAACACAGTGAACAGCAGTTCACTAAACTCATGGTTAAACATGGTTAAACATGGTTAAACTCATGGCACAGTATCTGGGGGGCTGGTAGATAAATATGGTTTTGAATGAGGCTTTCAGCTGTAGGGTCACGTAATCAAAACATGGAAAGTTTCCAAAAGATAACTTCTTACACTGAGATAATTCATTAAACAGCTGATCTGTTATTTTTATCTAACCAGGTTTAAGCTAAAAACATTAGCTGTACTCAGTAATAAAATAATTAATTAAAAATGTTTTCCCTGCTAAAGACCAGACATTTAAGAATGTTAACTTAAGAGGTCTAGGAGTAACAGCGTTGTTTACCTTTTGTTTCTGGATAGACACAGAAGGTATGTTTACCTCAGTTCAAATCCTTTGTGTTTTGGCCAAACTACATTCCTCCTGTTAGTTACAGGCATAGAAATGGTGTAGGCTTTTAATGAACAGGGTTCCAGGTTTTCTGGAGAAAGCCATGACTGTTGGTATTTTTGCAGCCTGGACCCTCCACACATCAAACACCTGGCTGCAGAGACAGGATATGATGTCATACAGGAGGGGGTGGGGCTTTACGTAGACCCTCTGAACGTTCTGGTGACAGGGTTATGGGGGACAGAATGGATTGGCCAGGGGAGTAGATCTAAGCCCAATACCTACTCGCTCCTTTATCTTTCTGGGAATTTCTGGTGGGGGGAAGAGGGGGAAATGGGGTAGGGGGACCTATTGTATGTTGTTTGGGGGGTTTGGTGGTGTTTTGGAGGGTGAAGAACATCTGTCGTCCTTGTTTGTGCTTCTCAGGGGTTTGGAGGCAGATAAAAAGTCTTTCCCGTGTTACGTTTTTCTCCAGTGGAGGTAAATCCATCTCCTGTGTAAATCTAGTTTGTGTCTGGCCTTGACATTGAGATTAGTCTTTGTTTATCTCAGTCTTGGCATGACATAGATAGTAAAAAGGATTGGAGGAGAAAAGTTTAACTCCTGATTTGTTCAAACTGAATCCATTTGCTTTAAAAAGATGCCTGTGTTCCCAGAAAATGTGAAAGCTGTTAATAAAGTTAACTCCGTTTTCAGAAAATGCCTCAGAAAGCCTCTTGTTTAAGGCCAACATCCTGCTGAATCTTTTCTCTCCTCCTGGAATAGTTGGGATGGGACCACTGATGAAAACAGTTGCATTCAGAGAGCTCACAGTTCTTATCAGTCCAGTGAAGTCTTGCTTTAGGACTTCAGATTTTGCTTGTACACATCATTTGACCCTGTGTGTATTACAATACTTTGTACAGTAGGATACTTGTCCACAGTTCTCAGGATTCTCTCCTGCATGTCACTGACCATGTCCGTGGGAAAGCAAAGGACTTAAGAGTTCCTGCTGCAGACCCACTGAACATCTTTTACAGTTAGAGTTTAGAGTCTCAGAGCCGTCAGCTTTCTTTCTGACTGTTTCCCTTTTGACAGGTTATGAGTCCTCATCCTGCTGCCCTCCAGTGGATGGTTGTTGGATAAAGATCTGGGATCATCTGATAGTGGAGCAAATCTGTTCTTCAGTTTCACCTCTTCATTCAGTTTTCTTCTCTGTTGTCCTTCCATGTGCAGGAGTAAAACAGGTCCTCTGTCTCGTAGGAAGAGGAGGCCAGTCAGCCGAATGAAAGACTTCAGCTCTGCGTGTTGAGTCTGTCCTTCCATGTCCTCCAATTCTCGAGCTGTATGATTTATTCTTTGGCTTTGCACCAAGATGGTTCCAGAGAGAATTATTTGTTAATGATTTGTTGTTGTACACAGATGCTGTTTCTTTCTCTGTTGCGGTATCTGTGACTTTTAGCTGCGCGTTAGCTTTGTCTTCTCTGCTGAGTTGAGGTAGTGGCAAAGTAGTGTTGTTTCAATAAAGTCTATTTACCTCTACATTCACTTCAATGAGGCGAACCTTTGTTTCCAGTGCCGTTATCTTCTGGAGAAGGTCTTGTTAATCCTTTGTGGAGAGGGAAGGCCTTTTGTTGCTAATTTGCCTTGTGTTAGCTGCTGAACCGTATATCAGGCTTCAGCTGTGTGTGTGGGCCACGGACACGTAGCGTTAAAGATAATAATTTCAAAGTAAATTTAGAAAAAAAAATCCATTTGTTTTGAGTAAAAAAAAACGAAAAAAAACGTGACCTGTTAGTTTAAAAGTATTCAAGTTATTGCGGGTGTGTTAAAAAAGCAAAGCAGTGTACGTCTGCACAGTAGCAAAGCAAGAAGCAGCAACATACCTAGTAAACCTTGACTGTTTTTTGCTATTTTGATCCTCCTGATCTGTTCTCATAACAGCTTAACATCTTTAAACTGCTCAAAAAACAATAAAATCTAATGAAAATAGAATTGGGGTCCTTTATGATTCAGTCATGAATACAAAAATGACAACACAGCTATCATCTTTTTATTTCTGGCATGGATAGACCTCCCTTGTTACTTGGTAACAACAGAAGGATGTGTTTAAGCTTGGGTCTGCGATCACTCCAAAATGAACACACTAAGCCAACTGTTGTGGTTCTTTATTACTTTACTTAAAAATCACTATAGGGATCATCTGTATGGGAAATAACAAGCAAAGCTAATAAAAGATATGCGCCCTAAACATAAAAATGGGAAATCCATCTCTCCAAGTCATGCTTGATCTTGTCAAAGAATGGGCTAGAGTTTGTTTTACACATCTTGTTAAAGTAGTTATGAAAATAACTAGATACAGAAACCCTCCTGGTGTCCATAAAAAAAAGGAAAAGGGGTTTGGAAAATACGAAGTGATTTAAGGCTCCTGAGTGGCAAAGCCTCAGGTTTGTTTAAGTTTACACTATACCCTGAAAATGTGATTAAAGAGTTGGTCATTTTTAATAAGGCTCAGACAGATGTCTTAGGTTGTGATATAAAGTATAATGATCAGATGAAGAGAGCACGATGGGCGATAGAAAACAAAACATTTTACTGAAAGAGGCTGCTGGAGGTCCAGGTGGGGAAGAAGTCCAGGCTAGTTGGAGGTGTATGGAGTCTAGGAGGGGCGAGGTCAAAACAGGATTCAGGTTGGAGCAGACTAAAGAACCGAAACAAAAATGATCTAGTTAGGACTAGAATAACAGGCCAGGGACGCAGACTCACATGTGGACTCAATACCACTCAAGGTAAGCTGATGGACTGGCAGGGAAAAAGCTGGAGGAACATATAAATGCTGCTGAGGGGATGAGTAGCAGGTGAGCCAGGATGCTCTGCCTCATTCTGGACACCTGCAGAGGAGAGACAGAGAGTCGAACAACAGAACCAAAAAGAGAAAAACTTCAAAACAGAAACAGACAGGGCAGCAAAGGGGAAAGGAAACTGCCAAGGCCTGACACAAAGATCAAACCATCATCACCATACACGCACATTTTTTGATCTACATTATTTTCACGCAATTTAAGAGTCAACAAAGCCCACATTTTCACAAACTGCTTTTAGTGATATAGTTTGATTGAAGAGAGGCATCATTTTGTGAAGAATACCTTAGGAATAAAATCTAGAGGACGAGAAGGAGAGAAGTATACATTTTGCTCTGCTTTTTAAAAGCATCTGTCTTCCAAGCAGTTAACAGCATATAATAGAGGGGAAAAGACATGTTTTCTTGATTTTGTTACCTTTTATAAACATTATTTTTTTCCTTTTTTTTGCTACAGACTCTGTGAGCGAAGCTTTAAAAGCAATCAGTGTTAGCACAGACCTGGTTGAGGAGGAGCTGAAGCCCCATCTGGACACAGTGTTGGCTGGACTTTTAGAGAAAAGTAAGACAGATAAAATTGTCATTACTTTAGAAAACGATGACCCATAATTCATCAGAGATATCACCCACACACACACACACACCTGAGCATCCAGCACAAAGGATTGGGCAATCTCCTCTTGGTTCTGCTGGACTTGTTTCCTTCCATTATTTTTGGGCATCGACAAAAGTTAAAAATGGAATACAAACGCTTCTGATTGAACCACCATTTTTGGTCACTTTTATTCCATGTTGGACCAGGCTTTAAATGAACAATTCTTTGTTTGTTAAATACTTTACCAGAATTCAAAGCTGTTTGTCTCCACAGAGAAGGATGCTGCCATTGAAATTGCCAAGAGTGGGATTCTGCCTTCACTGACGCAGGTGTTACTGCGTAAAAGCAGTTTAAGCTGCCAGGTGGCTCTGGTAGTGGCAGAGATGGCACGAGAAGGTTTGTTTTCTCAAAGCTTTTTGAGTTGGTTCTTTAATAATTTATAGAGGAACAACCAAATGCAGATTTAGTTCTATAATGGACTGTCTACCAATAAACCAAAAATGTAGCCTCCAGATGCAGAGGTACTGATGACCTACAACCTACAACCAGCAGAGCAAAGTGTCTTTAATAAGGGTCATGGAGACTCAAAAAACCATGTACTGGTACCCAAATTCTCTCCATCTATCCATTTTCCAAACTCACTTGATCATTTTTAGGTCACAGGGTTGCTGGAGCCTGTCCCTGCCACTGTTAGGTGGAGGACGAAGGAAGGTTTCAGGTGGGATGTAGGACTAAAGAATAACATCCTGAATGAAAGAAACGGTGTAGAAGACTGTGGTGAGTGCAGCCATGTTGTTGGCTTATAAACTGTGATGCAGAGACAGGAGTCAGAGCTGGAGCAGCTCAGTGGGCTTGTGGTAGAGTGTCCGCCCTGAGGCTGGAAGGTTGTGAGCTCAAATTTAGGCTGAGTCAAACAAAAGACTCTAGGTACCCTATGTAAAGGTTGGTAATCCTCTCTTAAAGGGGTACAAGTACCAAGCTTGCTCTGGTCGGCTAGCAGAATAGCAGGTCTCTGCTTGCCCCTGTCAGTCTCTTTAACTCCTGTACCTTTGTTTGGAAGGTGTGTGTTTTGTCACCCTGGCTTGGCTTTAAAACGTTGAGATGCTAAATGGATGTAGTAAGACAGGCTTCAGAAATAGATCTCTGACCATCGGCTGAAGAGTAATTCTGCAGTGCAACTGACTTTCGCTTATGCAGATCCTGCCGCTACAACATCCAGCCAGTGTGATGGAGTGTCCCCAACCCAGAACAATCTCATCAGAAAAACCCAGACTTCAGCCGCCTGCTAAACCAAAACACCAAATATTTATTTTGTCAAGGGGACTAATTTATGTTACCCTTCTGCTGTATAAAAAAAACTATTATGTTCCACTTTGAAGAAAAAAAAAACAAATAAAACATTGGAAACCAGGTCAGTTATTGGACAGTCCAATCTAAACAAGAAACAAAACTTCAGAGTCAATAAAAAAACAAAAATAGAAAACCATCAGAATATATTTACCAAAGAAATAGGATAAACGAAAATAAAACAGGTTTATGATCCAATGTGAAAATAAAATAAAATAAATGACAAGTGCGGATCAATAATTCAGAACAGTCTTTGGTCTCCTCAGACCAACTAACACCAAAACAAAAGAACATATGTGGCAGTTCTCCCATGACCAGAAGTCAAAATGCCCAAAACAGTGGTAAGAGTCTGTTCTTTCCTGCCAGAGGACAGACCCATAGTTCGTGTTCCAGGCTGATCTGCCAAACAACTTCAATGTTCCATAACAGTGATGCTGGGGCTTTTGGCCACTCCCAGAGCTTGAACTGGATTTCCAGCTTTAAAAAACAGAAAACAGACCCTCCTTCCCGGAAGAACGGTGTACAGCAGGTGAATTACCAGGGTGAATGACTGGGATGCCAGCTGCATGGCAAGGAAGTCCTCCTTCCAGTTACTGCCTGAAACTGCAGTCTGCTCTCCCGGCTCTCTTCAACACCGCAGGCGGTCACTGCTCCATGGCTCCTCCCTCCGGAAAACTCGACGACTGCAGCCTGTCTATGGCGTCACATCTTTGCCATTAATCGAAGGGCGCGTATTTGAGAACTGAGCGCGCAAAGCTCTCACTACGCGCGCTCAGTTTTTTTTTGCGCCCCTTCAGTTTCAGGGGGTGGTAACCTTTCTGGTTGATCTGATTGGCCGAAATATCTGGTCAAATCGGGGAGGGGCTTTCTTTTTTTTACCTGCTTTAATAGAAAAAAACAGCGGATGAAACGTGGATTAAATCGTTAAGGAAAGACCAAGAACAAGATAAAATGTCCAACGGGTTTTTTTGTGCTTTAAGTTGACTCGTGTAAATCACTTTATTATGTAAATATACATGTAGACCTTAGTTACCGTCGGATGGGCGACATTACGGACTTAAGGAGAGCACCTTCTTTTACAGTAAAAAAAACACGAGGAAGGAGAGAACTATGAAAAAACGGGTGACAGCATGATCTTAATGAACGTCAAAAATACGTCTGACACCCCTGGATAAAATTTGATAATTTCACTTTAATTGAGAAGCTTTAAATGTGAGAAGCTTTAAGAAGAAATGAAAGCAGGAGGGCACACATCCAAACATTGACTCAACTATTTGTCAAATAAGTCACCTGTGAAAAAAGATGAGACATTTAATTGCATCCTCTACACCACAGTTCTCCTCTGTGTTTCAGCTGCTGTGAGGGAGTCCTGCATTCAGGCCGGGCTGGTCAAAGCTCTGGTTCTGCATCTGAACAGCAACAACGAGGAAATGCTGCTGAACACAGGCAGAGCCATCGGGCGCATCTGCTTTGACAACGGTGAGCCGTTCTGACAGTCGTCTTTGAATGATCTGAGAGCATCGTGTGCATTTATGGTTGAAATAACCTGCTCCAGCTCAGACTGAACATCAGAACTGCAGTTAAAGAAGGTGTGAGTCAGTTTAATGGAGAAAGAGCATCAGGGTTAGGAGAGGTGCAGGTTTAGTCACTGCTAATGCATTCAGATTTCACCCCAACATTTTTTGAGTTTAACAAGAGGAACCAGTGAGGGTATTCTATAATGTGAATTTTTTTTATTACAACTCATTTAGGTTTTAGGGCAATTAGGTTCTACATTCAGAGCTTTTTTGCTACAAAAGGCTTTCCCGTCTTTTAATATGCCTGGCTCTTCTTCCACTGCAGTTCAGAGCACAGTTCTGTGGTTCATCTTTGTCTAACATCTAAAACTGTTTCATGTTTAAGAGAAGGTTAGTAAGTGGAAGATTAAAATTGTTGATGATGGTTTTTAGTAATCCAAGAGATGTTGACTTGAAACAGAGTAATGGCATATGAACTTAAAATCTTCTCCCTGAAATTTTTCACCACTCATTCAGTTGATGGATAGAGCCACTTGAATGGGTAATGAAACCTTTCAATGAACAAGAATTTTAGTTCATATCCCATGCATCAGCTTCAAGTGACTAATACAAATTGGAAATGAAAACTGATGTTTTCTCTGCATCTGACCTTTAGACCTTTCTGGTAACAATTTCTACACATTAAAGTTTCCACTATCTTGTTTTTTGATGTCAACAGTGACATTAAACTCCTCTACTATCTAACCTCTTTATCAGCATACCAACAAGACCAGTTGGTCCAGAGTGGTGTCATTGCCAGACTGGTCTTCATAATGAGGGAGTATCCCAAGAACGACCCACTGGTCAACGTCTGTCTGCTGGCTTTGTGTAACCTGGCTGATATGGGTAAATGTTTCTGAGATTTCTCACTTTATCACTAAATAAACATAAAAATGACTAAATACTAAATTAACAAAGAAGAAAAAAACACCAACAACTCAAACTCTGAGGCAGAGACAAAGAGAAGTAGGTATGTGAATGTTAAATGACAACATTTGACCATAAAATCTACATTACAGATCAGATTCAATTCCCTTTTACATCCAATTTAGGTGAATGTCAGCAGTAAAATACTGCATGTAGGCTTTACGGCATTTGACTAGAAATACCAATGGATTATGGGAATTTCCCTTGTCACTACTGTAATTTTCCAGTTACATAAAGTAAGAAAAACACCCACAAAAATATGGATAATCCTAAACAAGTACGTCATTATTATTTCTTACCTGCTTGGACTAAGTTTAACCTGCTATCCCCAAGAAGGACAAAAACTGTTTATTGAAAGACAGTCCAAACGTTGTTTACATGTGGCGTCACTCACAGGAAAAAAATCAAACTGACAGCGGAAGTTTATCCCGATACCACTTACTTTAGTTTTTCATTTCACTGTGTTTTGGATCCATTATGATTCTAGGTGGAAAGGGTTTTTTGGGGGGGTTGTTTTATTTTTCAATGAAATTACCCATTGGACAATTTTATTAAAATTTCAACTTATCTATTTGTGGACTAACAGCTGCCTACTAAACATTAGGCTCACATGCTGTCTATTAGTTAAAAAGCTGCAGAGTCCATTTGTGTTTCTATGTGCTTTGCCAAAATGGATTCAGCTTTTCAAAAATGCTTGAGTTCAAACTGTGTGTGAGTGGGAAATATAATAAAGTTTCAGTGCATTTTCATGATGATTTTATTGTTTTTAATAAAACAATATATTGTTGGTGTTTTTAAGAGGAGACCAGCCCAGCATCATACACCATGGAGGTTTGCTGATTTTCTTTTTCCTCTCTTCAAGTTTTTAATATGAAGATGTGACAAGAAACTGGTGTTTAGTGACAGGTTGTGTCATGGAATTTTTCAGAGATCTGGTTAGGAAAGAAAAAAACTTCAAGTTCAAGTGGTTTATTAAAAGAAACGAAAAATGAGAGCTCTGAACCTGTGTAGGAAGCAGACACATTTATAGATGGGCACTAACCACTTTGCGTGACAGCAGCTTATCCTGCACCCATGATTTGCAATAGTATGTTCCACAAGGGTTTTAGTCAGAGTATTTTATTCATTCTTCCGGTTCCGGTTCATGAGTGAGCAAACGTGTGTCTTCGGCTCCCCTGATCCCCGACGTTTTTGGGCGATTTTTTTTTAATGAAATACCTACTGCTAAACAACAGTAATTCTGCAATAGAGAAAGCTGAACATGGCACAGAGGAAAAACCATGAAGACTTTTTGGAGTTCAGAATTGCATTAGCCGATATACAGGCTAAACTGAGCTCTCTCGTGGCTAGCTCCACTCTTGGAGCTTGATACCAAGCTAACACCTCTGCTGAAACTTGTCTATCAATAACGTCAAGAAAAAGTACAAAATGAACAGTGGGATAATCGGCTTGACCTCCTGGACAGAAGAACAAATGACATGGATCAACAAGTAAGAATGAATAATATAATTCTCACGTTATCATGGAGGCTAGCGGGGCTGCAGTGGCTACAGCTGAGAGCGTGGAGAGTCAAGTTGGATCATTCCTCACTTCCAAAGGGATTTCCTTGGATTTGAATAATATTGAGATCTGCCACCTGCTTCCCAGGAGATAGGAGACAGGTAAATCAGCGATCCTCATCTGGAGCACAAAATCGCTCTAATGAAGCAAAGAAGACGGCTAAAAGGATCTGCTGTTTTTATTAATGATCACTTATTCCAAATTTAACTCATTGTTGGCTAATCATGCCCAACTCCTGAAGCAGAAAAAGCAGATCCAGAGCTTATGATGGGGGGGGGGTTGAATACTTTTGCACACTGCACTTTTCAGTACTTTATTTGTAAAAAAAAAATTAAAACTCTTGTATGTATATTTTTTAACTTGTCCTGTCCAACAGCTGAGCAAACAGATATGAGCTGAGAGCCTCTAACAAATTTTACTCTTACAATTTACTGTTATAAATCATCGGACACACAAGATGTATATTTGAATAAATCCAATTTGTAATTTTAAATCTAATTTAATCTTCATTTATGCTTGTATCGTTTTTATGTTGGACCAGACGGAAAAGAAAGAGCGGGATGAAGAGAGGGGGACATTGCGTGCCACAAACAACAGGGGAAAAGGGTGGGTTACAGACGTTGGAGGATGACTACGAGGGAGGGAGGGAGGGTAGAATCTGTATTGTAGAACTGTGGATATCTTACCCATGAGGGACAGAGGCAGGTTGACCCAGCGGGTTAGATCGTCCTGTATAAGTTTCAGTAATGACTGGTAATTTTATGATTACTATATTTTGCTGTAATTCCTTTAATGCTCTCACATTGTCTTATTGCTGCAGCCAAAGGTTCAATAAATATAGCAAAAAGAGAGGGGGAGAGTGGACAACCCTGCGTGGTCCCTCTACCAAGAAAAAACCTGTCAGAAGTCTGTTTGTTGGTTCTGACTGATGCATTTGGGTTGTGATATAATATTTTAATCCATTCAATAAAGGATTCCCCAAACCCAAACTTATGGAGGGCAGCAATGAGGAACTTAATCATAATCATTTAATGTCAAATGCTTAATCAGCATCCAATGAGTTTGTTTGTTTCCTGGTTTTTAACAGTGGCAAAATCTATTATGTTAACAAGTCTGCGGACATTATCATTTGAGTGTTTTCCTTTGATGAATCCTGACACCTGATACAGATGTGCTTAATTCTCCAGCCTCTTTAAAGCTGCAACTTTAATGTCAATGATGATATATAATGACAATAACCCAAAACATTTTACTGTTTTCAGGCGTTTTTTATGATTTGTAATAAAATGTGATCATTTGGAGGCAGAATAGGAAATCTCTACTAAATCTGTCCTTTTTTCCTCAACGTTTGAATTTGAGATTACAGTTAGATGACAATAAATACGTGTTCACCATTTATACTTTGATGCAATTTCATTTTCTCTTTTAAAAAATGTGAACATTTTCAGAAACTAATGCCCAAGGTATTTCTGTGTAAAATAGTGTCATAATTTGCTGGGTAGATTTTTTTTTTTTTTTGATCCACCTGACAACTAGGCCGATGACTCAAAAATTAGAGAAATATTTAAGCTTCTTTACAGCAATGCAAACTGTGCAGAAGGCATGCTCCTTCTAAAACTGGAAACATCACCAGAAGCAGTGACCCAAAACATGCTCAATCTCAGACTGAAATAAACCAGAAAAACAACAAAGTTCAGACCTTCAGAGCAGCAACAGTCTAAACTACCAGAAGAAATTTAAAAAAAATTGATTTTAGTTCTTAGATTATTCACAAGATTATTGACAAAAATGTTTGTTCATTTGATTTTTGTTCTGTAAAACTTGAAAACATTAGAATTGATTTGTAGAATGAACGCTTTATTTTTAATTGGAACTAATCAAGCAGTTTAGTGTTCTGTTTTATTGATATTCTCTTTGGAAACTTTTGCCTTAATTTTCTGTTGAGTTTGTATATATTCACCTTAAAAAAACTGTTGCATCATGTTCCTTCAGTGCATCTTTTATGGGAAGAAAATATTTTAATTAGTTTGCAAGTGCAAAAACATTTTCTGAAAGCTAATAATATTTTCAAAGCAAATATTAAATATTTTCATTCGCAAATCAACATTTTATTCATTTTTGCAATTTAGTACATTTTTATCTCAAAACTATGATTTTTGCTTGCAATATGGTGGCACAAAAATCACTCCATACAAATGTGGAGGACAAATTTTACACACCTGGGTGCATGACAATTGATTGGACTTTAACTTTTGTGTGAGTGTGTGTGTAGTTGTTTGTCTCTGTGTGGCCTTGTGTTGGACTAGAGAACTATCAAGGAGAGCCCCACCATCACGCATCAGCACTGGGTGGGGTCTGGCCTCATTGTGACCCCAAACAGGATTTCTGCTGGTTTAGAAAATGGATGGATGGATGGATGGTCGGTTGATTTGTTTTCTTCCATGTTTGTCTGCAGACTGCGCGAGGGAAGCACTGGCAGACCTGGACGTAGCAGAAGTCTTGATTCTTCAGTTGAGGCGAGCTCCTGATGCCGAACGCCGACATGTCATCCTGGAAATTTTGGGATCCCTGGGGGAAAGTGGTAAGTGTTATGCATGTACATGTTCAGGGATGTTTGGCCACTGTAGCTTTTTCACATAAACCGTGGCAGTTCTGGCACAAACGGGGCCCTTGGCAAGCCACACCAGTTGTACCCCAATGACCCAAATATACAGTTCAAATATTTAACAAGTTTTTATTACATAAACTAGAGCTAGAAGTTTGTCAATTTTTACAGTTTATAGGACTGTTATAAAAACTACTAAGAGTAACTCTTGTGATGGTAACATCACACATTCTTGAAGTCTAAAATGACTTCCATTATAAGATTCAAGAAAACTATGTATAACTAGTGCAACTTCAAGCTTGAAAATTCTTATAGATTATTAGGATGTAATGAAATGACATAAAATGGAAAAAATAGCATCTTTTATAAGGATAGCATCACACATGTTTAATTTAAGTTTAAAAATTTAAAAAAATCACAAATCAACCTAGAAAATACCCTATAAACTTGGTCTGCTTCTCTTCTTAGAAACTAAAAACGTGCTACAAATATTTTAGAAGTGCATCTAATATAAATAGAAAAATGGAACATGCTTACAAAATATTTAGACTAAAGTAGAGAAGATTGAAGCTGAATATTTTTAATACAATTTCTGACAACAAGCTCAGGAACCACCATAAAGTGATTCTAATCATACTGAGAATAAGAGACAAAGTACTGGATATATGTCATTACAAATATCTAAATAACGTGACAGCAGGTCATCTTGTTGTGTTATGCTATTTTAATGAAAGCACGAGTGAAGAATTTTTTAAAATCGGTTGGATATGAATGAATATAAAATTGTATTTAATTAGCAATTTGAGCTTGGATTAACTAAACATTAAAAGTATAGGGTAACAACAGTTTTGCCTAATTCTTCAAATATTACTCTGCATGTTTAAAAAAGTTGTCTTAGGCTTAAATAAGGACATCAACAATGTTCAATACCATACCTTTGTACTTTTCACGTTTCTCTTGGTATGCTTCCCTCTTTTTTCGAAACTGGGTGCTGGACAGTTTTGTCCTTTTCTTTTTATAGCGAGTTAGCGTCTTTTGACACTCAACTCAACTTTATTTATATAGCACTCTCAAACAGCAGGAAGCTAAAACAAAGTGCTGTACACACACAAGATAAAAACAAGATAAAAAGACAATAAAAAACAAATAAAATAATAAGAGCAATAAAATATCAGTAAAAACAGCTGGAGTCTCATGTTGTGTTAAAGCAGGGGCATAAAAGTGAGTCTTTAGGTGAGTTTTAAAAGTGGACAGTGATGATGCTTCTCTAATATACAACGGCAAAGAATTCCAGAGCCTTGGACCAGTAACGGCAAAGGCTCTGTCCCCACCGAGCTTCCGCCTGAACCTCGGTGTCTCTAGAAGGAGCTGATCAGCTGATCTGAGGCACCCGGCCAGCGAATAAGGAGAAAGCAGTTCGGAGAGGTTCAGTGGGGCAAGACCATGTAAAGATTTAAAAACACATAAAAGAATCTTAAAGTTAACCCTAAAGTGGAGCGATGCTAAAATCAGTGTAATGTGGTCTCGCTTACGTCCTCCAACCAGGAGACGGGCAGCTGCATTGTGAACACGTTGGAGACGTGAGAGACGTCTGGCTTAGTCCAAGGTACAGAGAGTTGCAGTAATCCAGCCGAGAAGTTATGAAGGCGTGGATTACTGTCTCAAAATGTGCAGGTGATAGAAAATGGTTTCACCTTTGAAAGTTGCTGAAGATCGTGGAAGCTGAGCTTCACCACTTATCTGATCAGGTGATCAAGTTTAAAATGATTGTCCAATTTAAAACCCAAGTTAGACACCGTTGTTTTCAAAAAGCCTGTCAAAAAACCCAGATCAGCTGGGGACGGTCCTCCAAGATCATTTGGTCCAAACACCAGTACTTAAGTTTTGTTTTCATTAAAACTCAGGAAACTCATGGCCAACCAATCCTTAATATCATGCAAACATGATACAAGCGGGTTAGTAGAGAAACCATTCTTCCTTTTCAGCGGCAGATAGATCTGGCTGTCATCAGCATATAAGTGAAAAGAAACACCATGCCTTCTTAGAATGGACCCCAGCTGAATCAGATACAAGGAAAATAGAAGTGGCCCTAGAACTGAACCTTGTGGAACTCCAAAAGACACCTGAGCTGTTCTAGATTTAAAACCATCAATATTAACACACAGAGTACGTCCTGCTAAGTACGATCTAAACCAATCTAGTGCAGTACCTTGAATCCCCACCAGGTTCTGGAGCCTAGAAATTTAAAATAATGTGGTCAACTGTGTTGAATGCTGCTGATAGATCCAGCAGAACCAGAACTACATGATCTCCTGCATCCGTTGACAATAGGATGTCGTTGCTCACCCTCAGTAAAGCCGACTCTGTACTGTGCTGGGCTCTGAAACCAGACTGAAAGACTTCATAGATTTTATGAGTGCTCAAAAATTTCTCCAGCTGTAAGTAGACCACTTTCTTTAAAAGTTTTGATATGAAACCCATCTTGGAGATGGGTCTGAAATTAGCCAACACAGAACTGTCTGGACTGGGTTTTTAAAGCAGGGGTTGAACAAGTGCATGTTTAAAAGTGGCAGGCACGACACCAGTAGCCAGACTGCTGTTGATAATGGCAAGAACGGTATGAGCTACAGCAGGGAAGACCTCTTTGAATATCTTTGGAGGGATGGGATCTAACAAAGAACCAGACGTCTTACTTTGTTTAACCAACTTTTCTAGAAATGATAATGACACCAGCTCAAACGTCTCAAAAGTGGCTGAGCAGAAAACAGGGGTTGAGGGGTCAGCGGAGGAAAAGTAATGGCAGCCCTTATGTTTATAACCTTGTGCGGATTAGAAACATTGATGTTCGACAGATACTCTTGTCTTGCTCTATTAACAGTAGTCTGATAAGATTCCCTGCAGTCCTTTAGAATTTGTAGTGAGACTTGTAGCTCATCCTTCTTCCACTTGCGTTCAGCTTTCCTGCAAGTTCTCCGAGCTGCCCGGGTTCTGTTGTTGAGCCAGGGCTGACGTTTAGATCTAGTCGTTACTTTATTCACAGGAGCCACAGAGTTCAGGATCTTGGTACAGGTTGAGTGAAACCAAGAGCTAAGCTCCTCAACATCAGCAGTCGGGAAGGGGGTAATGAACTGGTTAAATGCAGATGAGAACTGACTGGCAGAAGAGGGGTTGAAAATTCTGCAACTTCGAGGAGGCGCGCTAGATTTAGCTGGAGCACAATTAAGATCATCTTTAAAGATTACAGGCATGTGATCTGAAACAGCAATATCATGAATTTCTAAATTAAACGCAGGTAATCCATAAGATAGCACAAGGTCAAGTATATTTCCTTTTTCATGGGTGGCCCCAGAAACCCACTGAACAAAATTAAAAGAGTCAACGATATCTAAAAAGTCCTTCACCAGCGGCTTATCAGGACAACTCACATGTATATATTAAAATCTCAAACAATAAGGACATGGTCATAATCAGGCATGATTTCAGCCTAAAGTCAGAGAAATCATTCAAAAAGTCCTTGTTGTATTTGGGAGGTCTATAAACAACAGCACACAGCACCTGATCGAAACTTCCCAGCTCAAATGCAGTCAGTTCAAAACTGAAGTATGGGGAAGATCCGTAACATTGTTTTCATTTAAAACCATTCATGAAAACAGATGCAGTCCCTCCTCCCCAACCGGACACTCGCGGAGTGCTAAAACAAGAGAATCCAGCCGGTAAAGGTTCCACAAAAACCCTGTCCTTACCGAGAGATGTCCAGATCTCAGTAATAAGAAAGAAATCCAGGCAGCTGGATGTGAGGAAATCCCGCAAAATAAAAGTTTTGTTCGCTAGCGATCTGTCATTTACCAGTCCGAATCTGGAGGTAGAAGCAGCCTGTAGATCAGAAGATATGAGCAACTAGGATAGCGGCGTCAGGTTCCTGGGATTTGAGCCGCGCAAGGCTCAAGGCCTAGAAGAGCAGGAGCGATGGAGCAGGTCTCCCTCATTGAAGCCAGCGACGGGAACGATGCAGACATCAGGTAAATCCAGGAAGCGCCAGGACAGAGTAATGCACGGAAATAGTCCAGATCCTGCTTGGGAAAAGGACGAATAGCGTGTCTAGGAGGTCTTCGGGCTTCGTAAGGCAGCCCCGTCTGCGCCACCGTTTCTGCCGCAGGAGGAGGGCCGGCGGCCGAAACAGGTGAGCCGGAATGCTCGAGAGCAGCGGGGGAAATGTTTTACGTATGCAGCTGATCGAGCTTAGACTGTTTGCAATAGACTGACGAGCTCTGAGGAATTTACAATCATACACCAACAGAGACTCCGCTAGCCGGGAACCAAGAACGAAAACAACATAAACATAAACCACAATGAAAGAAACAGACAAGCAGCCACACACACCGGTGCCATCTTTTCGTCAAAGCCTCCACACCAACTACCACTTAGCATCGCATCAGCTCGGCCTCGGACTAAACCAATATTTGTTATATTTTATTTGAGATATTGGAGTTAAGTTTTTAAAAATTACATTAATTGTGAATTTAATCTGTAATTTGGTGTGATGAATCAAAGTGGTTTAATTGGTAAGTAATTTGAGCTTGAGATGGGAAAATGTTCCTAATTACCTGTGTGTGCAATTCACCAGCCACTGGTGAATTGCACCCCCCTTTTAAATTTTTTGACTTGGTATGTTCTACAGTGTACTACAATAAGGTGAGGGCACCAGTTTGAGTGTCGTGCAGCAAAGGGCGCTGTTTGAAATTTTAATTCACCTTCAAGTGACAAGAAAAGTCGCGCTGCCCTATTCATATTAAAGAAACAGAATGATTTTTTTTTCCCTAGTCCGTGCCTTGGAAAATGGGCGACCGTTCAAGTCACCTATATCACCTATAATCTCAACTGCACATAAAAAGTCAGCTATCAAATCACCTTTAAGCAGTAGTAGTTGCTGCTCAGACCCTGCAAACCCAAGAATATGTTTATCAGAACAAGTATACTCATTGAGTTTAAATGTAAAAATCTAAAAAATCTTCAACTTCCGTGAATTTACAGAAGAACAAGTCACCTCAAGGCTGAGAGAGGAAGTGCAGATAGCAGAGTTCCAAAGTGAAGGGTTTCATTTTTTGTTGGACTTCAGTTCTCCCAATCAGGGAACAACAGACAAAACTTTGATTGCTGCATGCATGTGCTGAAACTGAAAAAAAAATCACATTACTGATTCTGTGCATCACACGAATGTGTTCCAGCTTTCTTGTTGTGCTTTCCCCTCAGATACGCTGAAGCTGCAGTTTGCAGAGTCAGGAGTGCCAGAAGCTTTGTCGGAAATGATCCGAAGTCTGCAGGGGGGTGATGACCCCCATGACTTTTGTAGCATGAAGATTGCCTCCAACCTCATCGTGTCTCTGCTTCTGGGAGGTGAGTGTCGGTTTTGTTTAGTCCCATTGAATTGACTCTAGGTCTCAATTCATAGTAAATCTTTCCTTGTTGTGGCTCCACTCATACATTTGTGATTTTCACATTTCTTGACTGTCTCATGTCATTTCAATTTAAATCAAACAGACTCTGAATGTGATCAGTGCTTCAAAAAAACAGCTGCTCCTCTCAACCCACCCACCCTAAATCAGTAAGAAGGCGATTTTTTCCTCGAAGTTGGAAAAAACATTTTAAAAAGTATTAAATTATAAAACTGATATTACATACACATAGGTGTGCTTTGCGCTGTTTTCTGTTACTTAATCAGACCCTAGAACAGGCACATGAACTGAACTCCAGCATGCTCCAACAGCATCACACCTGACAATTGTACAAATGAGACAGAGAGCCCAGACTCTTCATCTCCTAAAATTAATTGTGATTTAAAGGCTCAAGAATCTTTTCAAAATGTCTGAACTTAGATTTTAGAATGTTTTCTGGTCAGGGAACCTAAACAGTAAATCAACTTTTTTTGACTGTTTACCTGTATAACTGACGCTTTAAAAGTGCAAAGGCCTTGTCCATCTTTAAAGGACAGTGGCAGGGTAGCTTGCCTGCTTGCTAAACTGCCCCCTGGGTGGTGGCTGGCCAGCAGACAGAGAACCGCCGCGGGATGGGTAGGCAGCCAGCTAAGGGCTCCTGAACCTATTTTTTTTTTTTTCTTATTTTTATCGAGAAAATTACATAAATACCCTCTAGTTACCTCAAGCTAACATTAATGACACTCACAGATCTAGACAACACCTCCCAAGCTTAGCCTGCCTCTCCTAGTCCTGAATTTTTGCAAATGTATTAATTTTTTTTTTAATCTGGGCAGCAGTCGCAGTGGAGA
Organism: Oryzias celebensis; assembly: GCA_014656515.1. Taxonomy (NCBI): domain Eukaryota; kingdom Metazoa; phylum Chordata; class Actinopteri; order Beloniformes; family Adrianichthyidae; genus Oryzias; species Oryzias celebensis. Next base: position 23,673,681 of record BNCR01000014.1, read on the forward strand.
TGCTCAGACCTCCTTCTCCACTAAAACTTCCTTCTTCCACTTCTTCCACTACTAATTCTTCTGGAGGAATATCTCCACCAAGGGAGATGTTCAGGAGGCATTTGAAGGAGATGCCCGAGTCATTTCAGATGACCTATCTTAATCTGAAGGAGCAGCTGCATTTTTCTGAGCCCCTAACCCTATCTCTAAAGCTGCATTCACACTGAACATCATTTGCGTGGCAAAATGGCATTGGCCTCCTCTGTTTTGCTGCGTGGCAAATTCTATGCTCGCTGCTGGCCTAAAATGTGTTCCTTAAGCTCACCTCTGCGTGTGGGATGAGCTGCCAGCTAATTAGCTAATTAGCCTGATTGCTTCATGAAGCGATGTCTGTGTTTATCTCATTTACAATGCATGGAGGCCACTTAGGGAAGGATAATAGATGATGTTTAGAGATCAGATTTATTTATTTCGAAGAGCTCTACATCAGTGATCACGTCTCCATTTTTGGGTTCATGAGATCACTTAGAACAAGGGTGCTCATGTGACTTAGGATCTCACGCCATCAAACATTTATAAAAGAACATAAATCATCTTCTTACAAAAAAAAAGCAAGACAAGAAAAATTCTGTCACTAAATAGCAACCACTTGCGTTTAGTATTCGCTCTCATGATGACGGGGATTTGAAATGCACTTGCAAGCCATCAATACCGGAAATAGCGGGGTTCGAATCCTGCAATAAATTTGACCACTCTTTTAAATACATCATTGCTGTGACAAAAGGCGCTGAGGCGTGTGGATCCTTATGCAACATTTAATGAGCAAAGGTAAACAGGAACAGCCATGGGTCAAACACTGGAGCAAGGTTGGGAGACGGGAAACAGGCAATAGTTGGTAACAGGAATGCAAAAGGAAACTAAGACTGTGCAACAAGGACATTAATACTAGACTACTAGAGAAACAGACTGCAGAGCAGAGCCTATAACTGGTGCCAGGAATGACCATATTGAGGGCTGGGAAAACAGGAACTGGATGCAGTGCATGCGGAGGGCAGCTGGCAATCACAACTCAGGAGAGGGCTCCCTCTCGTGGCCGGAGGGGGATGTATCTGGGTAAGTTCTGACATAGCCAAAACCCCACACAAACACACACACACAAGCGAGAGGGACCACGACGCTGGGGCGACCTTAGGGCCGTGGAGTGGGTCTGTCCAGGTGACTGATGAAACTCCGTAAGAAGAGAGGGGTCAGGGATGTCATTGGAAGCAACCCAGGAGTGTTCCTCGGGTCCATACCCCTCCCAATCCAGCAGGTATTGGAGGTCCACCCCAGCGTTATTAATACAGAATCTCGTGGACACTGTAAGCTTCTTCGCCGTTGATGATGAGAGCAGGAGGGCCATCAGGGTCTGAGCTGCGCACCTCCTTCACTAGGTGCAGCAACGGGCTTCAGCAGGGAAACATGAAAGGTAGGTGAGATGCGATATCAGGCAACCGCAGACGGAAGGACATGGGTGTGATTTGTTGCAAGATTTTGAATGGACCCACAAACCAAGGGTTCAGTTTCTTGCAGGGCAACCTCAGTCATAGGTCCCTGGTGAAGAGCCAAACCCACTGTCCGGGAGCATAACTGGGACCTTCACGTCGATGCTTGTCAGCTTGATGTTGGTATCGGCGAACGGCGAGACACAGTTGAACATGGGCCCTCTCCCATGTCTCCTCGCTCCGCCGTAACCAGTCGTCCACAGCAGGTAGGTTGGAGGGTTCGCAGGACCAATGTAGAACCGAGGTTGATACCCCAACACTCACTGAAATGGCATCAAACCATTGGCTGGTTTCTTCAAAGAGTTCTGAGCATACTCTGCCCAAATCAGGAACCGGCCCCAGTCCTCTTGGTGGGAGTGGCAATAGGTCCTCAAGAACCAAGTGACCTCTTGGTTAAGATATTCAACCTGTCAATTAGATTGTGTGTGATGACCGGAGATAAAACTCACATTATTGTTCAATGCCCTTCACAGTTCCTTCCAGACCCGTGAGGTGAATTGAGGTCCCCGATCAGACATGATGTCTTCTGATAACCCATAATGCTGGAACACTTGAGTTAGGTCTTGCTTAGCCGTCTCTATAACAGTGGATAACATGGGTAATGGAAGGAGTCAACAGGACTTGGAAAAATGGTCGATCACTGACAGGATTACTGTGTTACCTTGAGATCTTGGAAGGTCAGTGATGAAGTCGACAGCAATATGTGACCACGGGCGTTGAGGTATTGGTAAAGGGTGGAGAAGACCCGAAGGTAGCTGACGAGGAGTCTTGTCTTGGTGACACGGGTTGCAGTTAGTGACACATGTCCACAAGCATGGTAGGCCACCAGAAAGAGTTCTGCATCAGGGATTGTCTGGTGGTCATACCTAGCAGGCGAAGCACCCAGTCGCGATGAGATGGAGGGACGTAGGTTCGGTCATCTGGACAAGAGGCAGTGGAGGAGTGACTTCGTTGGCTTCAGTCAACTCAGTCATGATATCCCTTGGGCTTCTTGTTTTTGGAAGCGGGTATGTAAGTGATGTGGAAATGGAACCAAGAGAAGAAAAGCGATCACCTGGCTTGTTGGGTGCTTAGTCTTTTGGCAGTCTTGAGGTACTCCAGGTTTTTATGGTCAGTCAGCACGATGAATGGATGTGAGGCTCCCTCAAGCCAGTGTCTCCACTCAGCTACCACCAAATGAGTGTGCACTGCCACCACCTCCCCGAGGGAAACACACGCACTTTCTATGCGGAGCTAGCGTTGATCTGTAAAACGCATTGTTTTAAAAGCCCAATTTGCACAACCATCTTTGCAAAAAGTTCAGCATTTGTGAATTGCATTCACGGACAAGGTATACTGAGGCCAGCCCTGGGATGATGTCATGAAATGGGTAGGACAAGGAGCGTAAGGCGGTGCCTCAAAGATCGAGTTGTTTTACTTCCAGGTATTAAAAATAACTCATATTTCATTATTAATTCGTTTTTTGTGTTCCTAAGGGCGTTTATGATCATATAATCTATAGTTTACTCTGAAAGGCTTAAGAAAATCATCGTATGGCCCCTTTAATACTTATAATAATTTGTCTTGAGTAATTTAGCTAAAAAAATGAAAAAAAGATTCAACAAACTACCAAAACTGAATGTGGGATTTGAAGCAGAGGTCTTTCAATTACGATAAATTGTAATTCATGAGATTAACTACAGTCGCCAGGAGAACCTCTGATTGAAAGAGGTATTTTTCACTTTAGAAAGACAGCCATCCACAAAATGTTGAGTGTAGTGCTTGTTATACCATATAACTATAACTACATACCAGATTTTAAAGTTTACCAGGTCAACTGACAGATTAAGTCTTCACCACTTCAGCTCTCTGAGGTCCTGACACACCTCTTCAGGGTGTCGGCTCTCCTTCTGCAGTGGAAATGCAGGTGCGGTAAGCGAGGTGATCAACTAAGCAAGCATAGTTGAAGATGTATCAGGACACCCACAAGTTCCCCAGGTTGCAATCCTAGCCAGGACTAGACTAGCAAACACTAGATTCCTAGCAAATAAAACATATATTTGAAAGACTTTCTTTAAAGTTCTCAGAAACAGGGTGATTTACTGGTTAAGCCACTTTACTTGTCTATTAGACTTGGGGAGATAACCATGTTATTACTCTTACGTTTATGCCCAGCCCCTTGCACAGCTCCCTTCATACCCGGGATTTGAACTGAGGACCACGGATGTCTTCGGGGAGGCTGTAATGTGGAAAGACATGGGTGACGAGTTGTTCGACATTCTCCATAGCGGTGGGCAGCTTGGGTAGAGGGAGTATTCACAGGCTTTGGAAAAACTATCTACCACAGACAGTGTTACTTTTGGAGCGAGGCAGAGCTGTGATCAAGTCCAATGCTATGTGAGACCAGGAACGTTGAAGTATGGGCAGTGGTTGTAGAAGACCAGCTGGGAGCTGACGAGGCGGGGTTTGGCCATTTGCCAAAAGGTGGACAGTGTGACGAATTGAGCCACATTCGCCTGCATGATGGGCCACCAGAAAGAGTTCTACATGAGAAACTGAGTGTCTGCCATACCAGAATGACCTGCAGCCAGCGTGTTGTGCACAAAGTGTAGAACCTGCTGCTGATAAGAGGGGGGAACATAACAGGCTTAGCGTGGATTCAACTCCTTGGCGGATTTAATGGACTTGAGGTTCTAATGGTTCGTTAAAACTAAGAATGGCTGAGACGCTCCCTCTAACCAATGTCTCCACTCAGTAAAGGCCTCCTTCACAGCGAGTAACTCCCGATCATCAACATCATAGTTCCTCTCTGCAGTTTCCTAGAACAATAAGCACAGGGGAACATCTTGGGAGGTTGTCCATGACACTGAGGCAATACAGCTCCCTGTGTTAGAGGCATCCACATCCACGATAAACTGTGCATAGGGATCTGGATGATGCAGTTGCTGCAGAGCTGGGGGAACCAACGGTATGGGATACCTTACAGTGCTTTCGTTGACGCTGCGGTAGAAAAAAGAGACACATTAATGCATCATCTCAGGTGCTCTTGCAAGCATTTATTTACATCAACTGGGTATTTTATTTAATTCCACTTTATTTTATTTTTATGTTCATTTGTCTGCTGCTACATGAATTTACGGATGTAAGAGTTTTTCATCTCTATATATTTCAGTTTTATTTGATACACACGTGGACAAAATTGTTGGTACCCCTCAGTTAAAGAAGGAAAAACCCACAATTCTCACTGAAATCACTTGAAACTTACAAAAGTAACAATAAATAAAAATTTATTGAAAATGAAATAATCAAAATCAGCCATCACTTTTGAATTGCTGATTAACATAATTATTAAAAAAAAATAAACTAATGAAACAGGCCTGGACAAAAAGGATGGTACCTCTATAAAAGATTGAAAACTATTTGACCAGACTGACATGATTAACTCAGGTGTGTCCTTTAATTGACATCACAGGTGTCACCAAACTCATTATCAGTCAGTCTGCCTATTTAAAGGGAGACAAGTAGTCACTCTGCTGTTTGGTGAAAAGGTGTGTACCACACTGAACATGGACAACAGAAAGCCAAGGAGAGAATTGTCCCAGGACATCCGAAAACAAATGATAGATAAACATCTTAAAGGTAAAGGCTATAAGACCATCTCTAAACAGCTTGAACTTCCTGTGACAACAGTGGCTCATATTATTCAGAAGTTCAAGACCCACGGGACAGTAGCCAACCTCTGTGGACGTGGCCGCAAGAGGAAAATTGATGACAAATTGAAGAGACGGATCGTTGGAATTGTATCCAAAGAGCCCAGAACAACCTCCAAAGAAATTAAAGGTGAACTCCAAGGCCAAGGTACATCAGTGTCAGATCGCACCATTCGTCGCTGTTTGAGCCAAAGTGGACTTCATGGGAGACGACCAAGGAGAACACCACTGCTGAAAAACAATCCTAAAAAAGCCAGACTGGAATTTGCAAAAATGCATGTTGACAAGCCCCAAAGCTTCTGGGAGAATGTCCTTTGGACAGATGAGACCAAACTGGAGCTTTTTGGTAAGGCACATCAACTCTATGTTCATAGACTCAAAAACCAAGCATACGAAGAAAAGAACACTGTCCCTACGGTGAAACATGGAGGAGGCTCAGTCATGTTTTGGGGCTGCTTTGCTGCATCTGGCACAGGGTGTCTTGAATGTGTGCAAGGTACAATGAAATCTGTAGACTATCAAGGCATTCTGGAGAGAAATGTGCTGCCTTGTGTCAGAAAGCTTGGTCTCAGTCGCAGGTCATGGGTCTTCCAACAGGACAACCATCCAAAACACACAGCCAAAAACCCCCAAGAATGGCTGAGAGAAAAGCGTTGGACTATTCTAAAGTGGCCTTCCATGAGCCCAGATCTGAATCCCATTGAACATCTGTGGAAGGAGCTGAAACATGCCATTTGGAGAAGACACCCATCAAACCTGAGACAACTGGAGCAGTTTGCTCATGAGGAGTGGGCCAAAATACCTGTTGACAGCTGCAGAACGCTCATTGACAAATACAGAAATGGCTTCATTGCAGTGATTGCCTTAAAAGGTTGTGCAACAAATTATTAAGTTATGGGTACCATCATTTTTGTCCAGGCCTGTTTCATTAGTTTATTTTTTTTATAATTCTGTTAATCAGCAATTCAAAAGTGATGGCTGATTTTGATTATTTAATTTTCAATAAATTTTTATTTATTGTTACTTTTGTAAGTTTCAAGTGATTTAAGTGAGAATTGTGGGTTTTTCCTTCTTTAACTGAGGGGTACCAACAATTTTGTCCACGTGTGTATTTTACTTCATATTGTGCTGTAATAACAACTGACTTTCCCTATGGGGATTTATAAAGTTGATCTAATCTAATCTTTATCTTTAAATATTTAAAACGACAATTTTTTAAAAAATCCTTATTTAGACTTTTTTTATATTAATTAGCGGCACATCTGTTCAAGAAAGTTGGAAAATGTCAAGTTTCACCAGATCTTATTCACCGTCTAAGTTCAGAGCAGCTGATCAGAAAACTCTGATGACCCAACATTCCAGTAGTATTTAAATGCATCACTTATGCACGAATCTGGGAGACGTGAAAAGAGTCTCACATGAGATTTGTGTGTAAATGCGGTTTTGTGGGTGCGTAACAAGTGATTCGTGCATCATTTTTTAAGATTTGTTCATGTAGTTAGTTTCAAGCTGTCGTAATTTTAAGTTGTGCATGTGTACATCGTATTTATTTTTATTTTGTAATTTTTTTAGTCATGCACAAAATGTATTTTATGAGTTCTAGATCAAGAATTACGCACGCACAAATCAGAGTGATACTTATTTCTCTCCATAAGATTCACTTGGTGGCAATGTGAATCTGGAAGTTATACAAAACTGCAGTGGTTTCTACCTCGTCTGCTGCTGACATTAAAGAAGAGCTCTCTGATCAATTTCCACATTGGTTCCCTTGGTCCGTCCAACTAGTCCAGCCTTCAAAATTTCAGCAGAATGTGTGACTCAGCAATCGCACTCAGTCACCATGTTGAATTGTTAACCAGAAACTATCTTCCAGCTGAGGAACATCTTTCTCCAAGGTGAGGTCTCTGTATTCAAAGGCAGAGCTTAAAATAAATTTTCATGCCTTCATTTCATTTCCCTTGGGTTATTGTAATGCTCTTTTTACTTGTTTAAACCGAGTCTTCCACCTCCAGGCTGTCCAGAACTTTGCTGAACGTCTTTGACTCACCAGCAGAAGAACACTCATTTTTGCAGTTTCGGCAGCTCTCCTCTGGCTTCTGGTTTATTTCAGAATTTATTTTAAAGTTTAGTTCTTACTTTCAGAGCTCTACATGGTCAGGACCCACATTATAGCTCTGACCTTCTTAGATTCCACAGACACTTTAAGCTAAAGGATATTATACATTCAAAGTGATTAACATTCACCTGAGCACAGGTATCGGCTCACCTTTGCACCTTCAAATAGTGTGCGTGTCAGAATGTAATGCTTTACATGTGTTGGTTGGTATGCACTAGTGTGCGTGTGAACTGGTTGTGGACAAGTTTGTGAACACTCTTGGAGCCGGCAGGTATGTTTGTAACAGCTGAGTGTGTGGACAGGCCCCGCCTATTTTAGACCAACACTCACTATTGTAATGGGTATAAGCTTCAGCATTTTGTTGCCTGTAGACTTACAATTCTACTTTCTCCTTCCATTAGTCATCCTCTAAAAATCTATAACACCCCCCCCCTCCCCTTTTCTTTTTCCGTCCGGTCCAACAAAAAGAACACAAACAAAATTAATATTAATAAAGTTTTGTTTAAATTACAAAAGGGGCTTATACCAACATACATTTTGTGTTCCCAATGATTTATAACCCCTGATTGTAAGAGTAAAATCTGTCTAATGCAAGAGGCTCTCAGCTCATATCTGTTTGCTCAGCTGTTGGACAGGACAAGTTAAAAAAAATAAATAAAAAATACATTCGAAGTGATGGCTTCCAAACTCAGCATCTTCTGAATTATGTCCTGACTTTTTGAATTTCTTTATTGAAAACGTTGCTGATAGAGCAGTTATTTTGGCCAGTCTCTGACTTCGTTAAGTCTGCCCCTCCTCCACCTGTGTTCCAGATGTTTGATCTTGTGAATATTTCTTTTAAAAAATATGTTGTCAACCACATTAAGCTTTCAGGCTCTCCTTTGGAACCCCCATCCCCACCCCATGTCCCCATAAACACACCTCACTTTTTTAAACAATTTCTTTCCAGCAAAGGGCAGGTGATCCTCACTACTGTTAACACTAGTCTGTCTTCTGATACAGTACCCGCAAATTTTAAACATGCTGTTGTTCAACCATTAATTAAAAGACCAAACCAAGATTTTAAGTTCATCTTTAGGTTCTCCTTCGTCTGAAACGTTTTGGAGAGCGTGTTCTACCTACAGGTGGTTACATGCTCTCACAGTGTTCAGTGGGAGGTTCTCTGGCCCTCTATGGGCTGGTTAAATGGCTGACAGGGGTCTGGCACTTTGTACTTTGTCGTTGTAAAACTTGATCAGGAACTTTGTTCATATTATCATCAGTAAGATAGACTTGTTCCCACTGCATGTTGGACTCCAGCATGGATCCCCTGCTGTGTTCTTTTCATAGTCTGCTTCTTACATAATCAGTAAAACAAGACACCAGAGACTAGAGGTCTACACACTAGTTGGGACGTTCTGAACTCTGACATGACTGTTTAAAGTGCATTTGTGTTTGTCAGATGAATCCATGCAGAAGTGTTTTGGGGAAGGCTCTGGAGTGGTCTACCAGGACATCTTGAGCTGGCTGCAGAGCTCCAACACGCAGCTGCAGCTCTCTGGAGCCCTCGCCATTGCCAATTTTGCTAGAAATGGTAAGAAAAGTCGTACCTCTGGGTTGTTTTTGTTTTTTGGCTATGTCTCTAAGTCCTGTAACACCATTCAGACTTTAAGATGCAAAAATTCTCTTTGGGAGTGACGAGGATGGATAGGATCAGGAATGAGTACTTTGGAGGAACAGATCATGGTAGATTTGATACAGTGTATAATATCTAGCGTATAATACAGGACAAAATGTGGTTTTATCTTAATTTGATGTTTAGATCAATGCCTATTTAATCCTTTTTTACATTCTAGACACACAGCTCCCACTACACATCTGTCAAACCACTTAAGGCTAGTTGGACACACAGACTGGTACACATAAACACTAATGCATGTCATGTAATATCCCTAAGGGTTGTAATTAGACATTCAAAAGAAATACAACGGGAGAGATTCTTCAGTTTTGCACCATTCCTTGTATATTCATTGAGACAGGCACAGGTCTGTCCCAGTGCGCTGACGATAAACTAGCACTCTGTGTAACCAACTTTTTTGTATTAATACTTTCTTAAAGAATGACTAACCTTATAACCTCTTTTTCCTGAGTTTGTTCAGCTCATCCTTGTCCTGAATAAAAAACCAAGGTGCAACAATGTTTTGGACATCAATGCAGGGAAGCAGATGGAGATGGTTTGGCCATGTTGAGAGGAGAAATAGTGAAATAACAGGAAATAAGTCTAGAGGAAGACCAAAGAGGAGGTTCATGGATATAGAGGAGTACATTACAATGGTTAGTGTGGGTGAGAAAGATGATAAAGAGTGTTACATAGAGGCAGATGATTCACTGTGGCGCCCCCTTAAGGGAGCAGCAATACAGAGAATAATGTTTATTATCCAAGTAATTTGTGAAGCAGCATCAGATATTGTGTGTAAATTAACCTTAGATCCAGAACACATGCAGCAGCAGGAATTATGTTTTACGACAGTCATACTTGTTGCAAAAACAAGTTTACATTTTTATGATTTTTCTCATTAAAAATGTGAATCAACTGAGGTTTTTGTAGTTTTTATTATTTTACACACATTATGCTTGTGTTTCTGACACAAGTTAAGCATGCTATAGCTATATCATGACAGTTCTCTGTATTCTTGTTCAGACAGCAACTGTGTGAAAATGCTAGAGCTGGGGGTGGTTCCACGCATCCTTGCCCTGCTGGAGAAGCATGTTGATGAAGGAGACGTGTCTGTTCAACATGCTGGACTGAGTGCGCTTAGAAACTTGGCCATCCCAGGTAAGCATCAAGCCAGAATAAATCAAAAAGTTCACCACTGGTGGTTTGATGTCCAGACCATGTAACAACACTGCAGTGAAAAGAAACACACAATCAAATAAAAAGTAACACAACAGTATTAAAATAAGACAACACTTCATCAAAATCTAAAAATGTGATATTACGACGCCCCCAAAAAAACAACAGTACATCAAAGCATGACACAATGCGACATAGAATTATACACAAGTGAGTGACTGATGGTGAACACTGGACCATCAAAAAGTTACACAACACAAAAACAGGATTTCTCATTAATAAATGAAACACAACTGTGTAAAAACTGGAATCTGTGGTCTGCTCAAAGGGTCTGTTTACTCAAGAATTAATTCAGAAAATCTTCATCTTAAACCTGATCATCGATCAGAGCCCAAATGCAGTCAGCCCAGTCAGGAAGAGAAAAAGCCCTGATTGTCTGTTACTCACAACCTTTATAGAATAGAGGATATGCTCATCCCATTCTTCAACCTCTCTTACTGCAATAACAAAAAAGTGTTTTCCTTGCAAAATCTTATCGAGGACTTTGGCAGGACACGCAATTTCTAGCCATACATTTGCTCTTCACTTTTCTTTCCTGGAAGGAATGGAAAACAATATCAATCATGGGTTCACTGGTTATAATTCCAGATGTTTTTCAGGCTCCCTAGGTCAGAAAGAAGCAGTTCTATTCCTAACATATTGTAACAGAGGCTCTGAGGCGTGTGGATCCTTTTGCAACGGGTTTAATGGCAAAAGCACAAGAGGAGCAAGTAAGGTCAAAGTCAAAACGGTCCAGGATCAAAACACAGGAGCGAAGCGGGAGACAAGGAAAACAGGCGAAGGTCAGCACACATGTAAACAAGGAGACTTAACGCTTAGACTGCACAATGGGAAAGTTAGAACAAGACTCTGCACAGGGCATGGAAAGAGACATGCTTAAATGCATGAGAGGTGATTACATGATGGGGAACAGCTGGTGAAGGCAGGAAGCGGTGGCCAGTTGCCCGATGGGAGTTGGAGTATGGCAGGAACAGCGAGGCAGCTAGTACTCAGGCGAAGGCTCCCTCAGGTGGTCAGAGGACAAGACAGGTAGAGTCCTTTACATATCCCCCCTCAAGGTCGCTCTACCGAGAACTCTACCGTCACCAGTCAGTGAGACATAAGCAGGAACCCATCTACACGATCCAATCATATAACGAGCCAAATTCTACCTATAAGATTTGCCATAAACACCAAACAGACATTCCAAGCACTCAATGTACTGAACCAGAACGAGTAAAAAGTTAGATGGTGAATGACACAAAAATTATGAGTATGACAGAATTTAAATACATAGAACATGAGTAAAATAATAGCATATAGGGGTGTAGTATGTGCAAAGCCAACAAAGGAGTTTTCGTAAATTTGCTCAGCAAAGCAGGAATCAACCCAGTTTAGTATTGTTTTAGTGTAGGTTTAGATTGTTAGTAACTTCAATATTTAATCAAATGTTTTTTTCACTACTTACCACTCATCATGCACACCACACATCCAACATTTATCACTCAATTAATTTTCAAAAGTGACATCAACATCTACAGTGTATGATTATATTGTTAAACCAAGGGTTATGATAGAATTATAAATGCATAACATTAAAATGCTCTTTGAATATGTTCACATTAAATATTTTTAATTCTTGGAAACATTTCTCACAAATGACCAAACTTGCAGAAGTAGCACTAAACAATCTGACCTCAAAACTGAATTATTTTAAAGCACATTTCTTTACAATTGAAGCTGGAAAGCAAACATGTTAAATATATTCACAGTCCAACTTAAATAACTGGCTTCACTTATTTAGGGCAGTCAAGACTCTCAATCAACTAATGGAAATAAAACGTATCTTAACACAAGCACACACTCATGCATACCCAAAGGCTCGCACAAAAACATTGTTTTATTGATTTTATATCTGTGTTTCCAAGCCATCAACAAAGTGCGGATGCTGGAGGATGGCGTGACTGAAAGAATAAAGTCTCTCCTGCGTACCGACATGCCACCGGTTCAGTTCAAGCTGTTGGGAACACTGCGCATGATGGTGGATGGACAAGGTAAGGAGAGGACTGATGTGACTCCGCAGAGCAGGAAACATAAAACATGGAGCTCGGATGATCCAAAGGAGAGGGGGTGACCACCTTCCTGCTGCCTTTACACATCTCCCCCACAGTACGAATGCCAAATTGTTTTTTGGATTTGGCAAAGTGATGGCATAGCATACATTAGCTCTGCAGTAGCACCACTTTCAAAACTACTTTTCTTCCGCACCTTTAGGGCAGTCCTTCTCAAATAGTCAGTTGGAACAATGAAAGAAATATTTACAGGGGTGAAAAAAAGGAAGAGAGAGAAAGAGACAGAAAAAGAGACAAACATAATTTTCTTCAAAGCTGAGACAAATAGATAATGACAGAGTTTTTGCAGCTTTTTGTAAGTTGGCTTCACTGGGACTATGGTGGGAGATGAGGAAAGTTTTGCCAGCTTCCATCCATCCATTTTCTAAACCTGCGAGTGGAGTTACATGAGAGCTTTATCATGTCAGCTTGACTTCTTTCTATAGAGTTGAAGCATTTTTTTCTTAACTAAGGAATTACTTCAGCCTGAATGTAAGTTGGTCAGGAAAGTAAGCTTTACTGCTCTAAGATGGTTTCATTTCTTGAAGTTAGTGGATGGTTGTGGTGGGTCGTATAGGGATACCACTCAGTTTGTTCAGCAGCGGATGGCCTGACTTTCCTAAGGGGTGTTGACAGGGCAGCATGAAAATTTCATATCTGAGCCTAACATTTCTGCTTAAGGAAGGGTTCTCTACTGTTTAGCATGAATTTGCTTCTCCAATGACAGATACGGGGGAGCCCACAGCACTGTCTATAAAGTAATCTATCAAGTTATGGGGGGTGGTTTTAAAAATTTGGTACAGGAGAGAGAAATTTGCTTTGCATTAAGGCATGTTTAGCCAATAAGGATATTTAATGTTAAGTTAGTTAGAAAACATGTAGGGCACTGGCCCTTGAGGGCTGGAGTTTGACATGTCTCTGGAACCCATTGACTTGTATAATTTGACTTTAATGGGAAGATGGGCATTTGGACACCATTGCCAGCAAATATGAGGTGTCCACACAGTACACTGATTATTACATGCAGGCACTGATTACATACCCTACTCCAAGACACTAGTTTCTCCTTACTAACAATTCACAAGAAAAGTGGTTGCCATGGATTCTGCTCCCTACCCCATCTTCTGTGTGGGGAGTCAGATGTTTAGCGGTGGTGGTTGTATCCACAACCACCCCCCACCCCCTCCATGAACCCCCACCTTAACGTGGTGGAAAGGTTTGAGTGCTCGAGTGATCCCAGGAGCTAGGCTTCGGCTCCCGGTAGGGTCTCCCACAGCAGACAGGTCCTGGGTGATGAGCCAGACAAAGAGCCGTTCACAAACTCCTTCATGAGAAGAAACATCACAGATCCAGTTACGTCGCCCGGATTGGCGTTACCGGGGCCTCACCCTGGAGCCAGGTCTGGGGTTGGGGCTCGCAGGCGAGGGGCTGGTGGCCGGAGCTCCTCCCACGGGCCCCAGTCGGGTAAAACCCGAACGATTGACATGGGATTCAATTCAATTGGTGGAAGGAATTCTTTGAGGATCTCCTCAATCCTGCTGACCCGCCTTCTCTTGAGGAAGCAGAGCCTTGGGGTGGGGCTGTCCATTACCCAAGCTGAAGTCACTGAGGTAGTCAACAAGCTCCTCGGTGGCAAGGCACCGGGGGTGGACGAGGTCCGACCTGAGTACCTCAAGTCTCCGGATGCTGTGGGAGTGTCTTGGCTGACACGTCTCTGCAGCATCATGTGGCAGTCGTGAACAGTACCACTGGACTGGCAGACAGGGGTGGTGGTTCCCCTTTTCAAGAATGGGGACCGGAGAGTGTGTTCCAACTACCGGGGAATCACACTCCTCAGCCTCCCTGGGAAAGTCTATGCCAGGGTACTGGAGAGGAGATTCTGTCCGATAGTCAAACCTCAGATCCAAGAACAACAATGCGATTTCCATCCTGGCCATGGAACTGTGAATCAGCTCTACACCCTGTCTAGAGTGCTGGAGGGTTCGTGGGAGTTTGCTCATCCTGTGTTTTGTGGATTTGTAAAAGGCGTTCGACCGTGTCCCCCGTGGTGCTCTGGGAGTATGGGGTCCAGGGGAGCCTTACTAAGGGCTGTCCAGTCTCTGTATGACCAGAGCAACTAATTGTTTTTCATCTCAAAACCAAAGCTGAAAAAACATTAGTTTTTTTCGTTTTCCGATTTGTGCACTAAATCGAAAATGGAGCAAACAAATAATGAGCTTTCAATTTCATTTTTTCCAATTCCGTCTGAAAGTCTTGGTCATCCGGAAGTAGTTTTTTTTTAAAGTGCTTAATTGAGGACACACAATGCAAGCTGCGAAGGCTAATATGGCTAATTTTAGAAGAATGCTCAGGTTTAGTGACGGAGCGCTTTTAGAAAAGTCAAACGCAAGCAGAGATTTCAGAAATGTCGGTGAGAAGATTCTGTTTGAAGCACCAGCTCCAGAGAAAAAGACATAAGCGGGCGCACAACTTGAAGTCCCACTTGCATCAGCCATAAGAATGACCAGGTAAGAATGACCCTTAAACTTATATATATTGTATGTAGGATAACCAATGTAAAACTGGGGGGTTTACCTTATCTGCATTTGTGTGTGTAATATTTTACCATAATCATAAGATTGACGCTGTCATGTGCAAAATAATATATACTGAAAAAAAAATAATTTAAAAAAACAATCAGAATCATATACTTAACTAAACATTTTAGAATGTAGGAATTCTACAGTGTTTGAATGAAAGAATGTATTGTAATCAGGTCTTATAACACTAAATGTCCAGCATTCAGTTTTACCAGCAAAAAGAAATTTTTCAAAAAATGTCAACATCAACTTTGTTAATAAAGCTTTAAACTTCAAATGATAAACATGGAGCCAGTAAACACCAACTCCTAAATAAAACAAGTCCAATATGATGCAGTCCTTTTGGATGTGGTTTTCCAGCTCATCAGCCTGACACTTTCAGCAGGAATCACAGCTACTCTTCCACTCCCCAAGATGTCCTTAACAACCAATCAGACTCATGCAGCAGGTCCAGAAAAAAGGCTTTTTCAAAGACCTGCAATTTAAAAAACAATGTAGAGATTAGAGTCAAGTAATTAGTTATTGTATTGAACAAACATCAGTGAAATCTATCATAGTGATTTGTCTGTAAGCTGTATACCATGGTGAAATTACTTTAGTCTTTTTTTTATTACTTGTAGAGCTGCCCTCTGTTCTTCTGGCTCTGCACAAACTTTTCTGGAACTTTGCTTCTAGAAACTTGATCAGTCCCTTGAACAGTCACGGTGCTTTATCCTCAAAATTTCTGCTTTCTGGCCTTTTTATTTGCAAAGTCATCGAGCTAAGTCTGTTTTATCTTTTCTTACTAGAGCTTCATGGTTAGGATGTTCCTCAGATCCCTCTGGATCAATGTCTTATCTCCAAATATTTTAGAATTGCTCCTGAAGGGACACAGCTCATCAGATTATTGGAAAATAATGAGTGCATATTGCTACTTTATTAAAATCTATTTCAGGAGTTTTTTCAAACACGAGTTTACACACAGTCCTGATTACAATAAAATAACGCTGATTAAGATAAATGATCCACTGCCACAAACAAAAACATTCTTGTTAAAATATTTCCAGAATAATTCTGTGAATTTTTAAAATAAGAAGAAAACTTTCACTGAATCATTGCTCTGTCATTGCTAAAGATCACAACAACATGTCATGTTAGAATCTGAAGAAATGGCTCTGGATACTTTCTGGATTTTCTATGCTACAGCTATTATGAAAAATAAGTTTCCCCTGCCAGAATTTATATCCATATTTCTGACAATAATTATTAATTGTCGGTTGAAAAAAGGATTCCACAACAACGGTTTCATATATTTCACGTTTCTTATCCTAAATTAACCAATCCAAGCTCTTTTTTTGTCACTGATCCTTGGTATAACACACTGATGCTAGCTCTAGCTAGCTAGCAGCACATTCCACACTTTGGAGACGCTACAGCTACGTTACTGACTTATGTGGATAAAAAGAAATGAGACACAGCTGAATATTGCATTTTATTGTATTTACAGTGAAGATTTTTTTTCATATATAATTAAAGGGGTTTAATAAACTCCATAAATAGCTACATGTAAAATTGGGCATTTTAAATCTCCTCATGATGAAGTTGATGAACATGTAACTTTAATGCCTCCTTGTTGCGATGTCGGGCCCCCTTTATAATTGTCTAGTTCGGCCGTTGGAAGAAACAGGCCTGAGGCTGGCTCGGAGTGTCTTCTGGCATGTTACTACCGAAAACAGGACCGGCTAAAACAGTTTTTGGGTTCCTTTTGTGTATCCCTGAGTTTCAGCTGACAGCAGTTAGCTTGTCAAAGCAAAACTTCTAACAAAGTAACATCGTCAGAGACGTGACAGAAAAAAGATCATTAAACTGATTCTTACCGTGACAGAAGTATTTTCAGATATCATGTCCTTGGGTCTCTGGGTTTCTTTTACGGTCGCAAGACAACAATATAAGATCTTTCTCCTTTGTTGAAAGACAACCGATAGCACGAGCAGTGGATCAACTTTCAAAATAAAACTCCACGCAAACTACTTCCGGTACTTTTCAGACGAAATTGCAAAAAACAAAACTGAACGCTCGAGATCCGTTTGCTCCATTTTCGATTTATTACACAAATCGGAAAACAAAAAAAAAAGATTCGCTTCTTCATTTTTTTCATTTTTTGGTATTGAGATGAAAAACGAAAAAACAATTCGTCTTTGATTTTAAGTTGAAAAACGAATGATACACGGATTCAAAATGTGAGCCATGCTACACCGGCTGAATGCCACAGACACCCAGCCCCCACCCTCTGCCTGCCTCAGTGCGCAGCACACGTGCGAGTGAGAGGGGGGTGTTGGGGTGTGGCATTAGGGAGGGGGTTGTTAGGTCTGAAAGGAGCCCGGCCACTATTTGGGACCGGCGTCTATTAGAGACCGGTCATTATTGTAAGATATATGGTGTAAATATATGTACATCTATACATGTACCGTATATCTTTCTATAGTAGCCGTGGTGTTTATTTTGAAAAATTGTCGGCCAACCTGGAGTTTATTAGAGACCAGTGTCTATTGGAGAACGACGTTTATTCCATTTATTATTATTCCTTTTCTTTCTTTCTGCTGTCTCCACAGGTTAGGATTCAACCCCAGAATTATTACATGGAGCTAGCAGCTAATGTTTCTAGCCGTTAGCTTCATGGAACAATGTCTGTGTTTATCTCATTTACTTTGCATGAAAGACATGGATGATGTTAAGACATCAGGTTGATTTATTTCAAAAAGCTCTACAAAAACTTTTGTGATCATGCTTCAATATTTGATTTCATGCAAACATTTAGAATCTCCTACAAGTTACAGAGAGTTTCTCTCCACTGTGTCTAAACGGCTGCTTCTGTGTCTCAGTCTCTCTCATGGAGTTTGACTGCTCTCTGTCTTCCATTAACCCAAAAGAGCAAAAATAAAAACAAGAATAAAACGAGGGACCTTTTTTGAGGCGTCAATGAAAATAAAGTTCAGGAGGCCCGAACAGACTGCTTTCCCATCCCACGCCAGCTCTCTGTCTTGCTGCCAGCTCCTCCCCAGTAGCCGCATAGTGAGTGCTCTGAAGTGTACAGCCTTCGTCCAACAGCAGCAGACTGGACGGTGCTCCTTCATCCATCTGCTTTTGTCATTCTCTGATATGTTTAGGATTAATCCCAAAATGTAGTTCAGGTTCCTCACCAGAATGTTCTTTGTTATATTCCAAAATGTTGTGATCCATGCTTACACTGGCGGAATGCCACAGACACCCAGTCCACACCCTCTGCCTGCCTCAGTATGCAGAAGGGGGGGAGGGAGGGAGGAGGGTGTTGAGTCTTAAAGGAGCCCCGCCACTATTAGGGACTGGCGTTTACCACAACTAACACTTGTTAGACCCTACTTTTATTGGAGACCAGCATCTATTAGAGACGGGCCATTATTGTTATACGTATGTTTCAGTTTCTGTTGTCATCAATAAACATATAAATCTACAAAAAGTAATTGTCATGACTTCATCGTAACACTTTTATTTAAAACAATTTACAAAGTTGGTCGACATGGATGGGGTGCTCCAACTGAGACCAGGGGCTGGAACTTTCTGATTGGTGATTGGAACATCTTGCCGGGTGGTGTGCAGTGAGTTTGAGGATGCATCTTCACTGTGCACTGCATCGTCCATCTACAGGGTTTGAACGGCTGGCTGATAAATGCTTCTTGACCGAGACTTCTGTATAAAGGGGACATAATAAATACATGTAAATACACAATCTTAATAATATTGTAAAACAAACTTTTTTTAAACATTGCTACACTCAAAAAATAATTCTTTAGATCTACTTAAAATCCTTGTGTCAAGCGGTTGCATGCAACCCCATTAGGCAATTGTTGTAAGGCATGCTTATGTAGTTTTAACTTTCCATTCTTCAGTAGGATCTATCTAGATGGATTAAATATATGCAAGCTAATTTCATCACGTAGTTAGTTCTCCATAATACATACATAATACATAACTGCATTGTGTAATTCCGTTATAATATATTTCAAAATAATTTCTCAACATTGTTATATACATTTTAGGATATTTGCATCAATAACCCTAAATAAAAAATATTAGGTACCTTGGAGTGAATAACATTACATTAAATTTAAATCACCTTTTACATAATATTATTGATAATGTACATTCATATTTACTCAAGAATGTTGCGTCAAGCGGTTGCATTCAACTGCATTAAGTAATGCCTACAAAATCAAACCAAGTTTCCCAAAAGTGAACAAAAAACATCACCAGGAATAATTTCTAAACATTTTGCATTTTTTTGCATTAATTTTATGACATTGTACTTATGTGAACATTTTGATATTGATCATTTTTAAGCTTTTGTGATGAAACCCTCCATGTATGGTGTGGAGCTTTTGTGTCTTAATTTCCGTGGTTTGTATCTCTTCCTTCGGCCATCTGATAATTCCTGCAGGGTATCTGATGACTGGCAGTGCGTAATTATTTATTTCTTGTTCTTGCCATTGAGCTGGCTTCTCTGGACTTGACTTACTCGTTGGAGGTTTTTGGCTGTTTTCTTTGTTACCTGCTCCAGGTTACAATTTCCCTTTGGAATTCCAAGATACTATTTTTTTTTTAACTTGTCCTGTCCAACAGCTGAGCAAACAGATATGAGCTGAGAGCCTCTTGCATTAGACAGATTTTACTCTTACAATCGGGGGTTAAAATCATTGGAAACACAAAATGTATGTTGGTATAAGCCCCTTTTGTAATTTAAACGAAACTTTATTAATATTAATTTTGTTTGTGTTCTTTTTGTTGGACCGGACGGAAAAAGAAAGGGGGAAAAGAGGAGGGGGGGGGGGAATCCGTGTATCGTTCGTTCATTCGTTTTTTCAATTTAAAATCAAAAACGAAAAATTGAAAAACCGATCGTTTTTCATTTTTTCGTCTCAAAATCAAAATTGAAAAAAACGAAAATACGAATCATTTTTTCGTTTTCCGATTTGTGTCTTAAATCGAAAATGGAGCAAACGGAAAAACGAGCGTTCAGTTTCGTTTTTCGCAATTTCGTCTGGAAAGTCTGGGTCAACCGGAAGTAGTTTTTTTTTTAAGTGCTTTATTGAGGACATACAATGCGAGCTGCGGATGCTAATATGGCAAATTTAGAAGAATGCTCTGGTTTAGTGACAGAAAAGTCAAACGCAGGCAGAGATTTCAGAAATGTCAGTGAGAAGATTCTGTTTGAAGCTCCAGCTCCTGAGAAAAAGACATGATGGACGGACAACTTGAAGTTGCATCAGCATAAGGTAAGAATGACCCTTAAAAGTATATTTATTTTATGAATAATACACAATGTAATACTGGGGGGTTTACTGTATCTGCATTTACCTATGTAATATTTTACCATAATCATAAGACAGTCATGTGCAAAATAATATATATTGAAAATAAATAAATGAAATTGTATTTAAATAGCAAATCAAAGAGTCAGATACTTAGAACAGAACATTTTAGATTGTAGGCAGAGGAATACTATCATGTTTGACCCAAAGAATGTATTTGAATCAGGTTTTGGTGTTTTGACCCCTCTCTAATGCTTTTCTAGTACAACCTGTTTTCTCATCATTTTGCTGAGCTTGATTCCTGAATAAAAGACCAACTACAGCTGCTGGGTTTTCTTTTTCCAGGGATTTCAGTGGAGCTGGAGTCCAGTGCAGAGGAAGCTGCAAGCATGGATGAGCAGGAGCTGGAGTACCGAGGTATCTTCTTCAGCAGAGGATCCTTTCTCAGAGCACGGCAGATATGATGCTGAGCAGCAACGTGGACAGACTTTAACTGACACGACTCTTTCTGATACAGAATTTAACCACAAACAGACTTTTTCCAGATGCATTTCTTCATCTAATAAATGTTACTGACAGACATGCTGAGTAAATGCTGATTATAAATGTAATATTTGAAGGCATATAGAAGCCACAAAACAAAACCCTTAACAGTCTCTTTGTTTCTGTTGTTGAAAAACATGTTCATGTTAAGTTTGTAATAAATATACAGCTCTGCTATGAAACCATGTTGTTTATTTTTATATCCACTCATGTCAGTATTCAGTTTTACCAGCAAGAAGAGACATTTTTCTAAACAGCTTTGAAAATGTCAACATTGACTGTTTTAATAAAGCTTTAAACTTCAAATGGTAAACATGGAGCCAGTAAACACCAACTCCTAAATAAAACAAGTCCAACATGATGCAGTCCTTTTGGATGTTGTTTTCCAGATCATCAGCCTGACACTTCAGGCAGGAATCACGGCTCCTCTTCCCCAAGACGTCCTTAACAACCAGCCAGACTCATGTAGCAGGTCAAGAAAAAATGGCTTTTCCTGCAGTTTAAAAAAATGTAAAGATTAGAGTCAAATGATTAATGATTAAATTGCATATAAATCAGTGAAATCCGTCATAGTGATTTGTCTGTATGCTATATACCATGGTGAAATTACTTTAGTCTTCTTTTTTATTCCCTTGTAGAGCTGCCCTCTGTTCTTCTGGCTCTGCACAAACTTTTCTGGAACTTTGCTTCTAGAAACTTGACCTGCAGAAATAACACATTTTAACTCAACATCGTATTTGATGTTTTATTGGAGTTTACTGTAGGTGTCAGTTTATGTAGATGTTCAAATGTCATTTTCAATGTATTTTAATGTTTTTTAATATTAACTTGTTTACTGATTTAAATGTTAAATATACATTTAGCAACATGGATCCCATATAATTACTGTATGAATAACAGAATCATCCAGGCTGGTTGGGGCCGTTTCTAGCCTTGTGGGGGCCCTAGAGTAGATGCTGGTTAAGGGCCTTCATTATGTAAACTGCAGTGAAGAGATTCCTAACCCCTGTGGTCTAATAAGACTGCTCTATGAAAAAAAAAAAAAAAAAAAAAAAAAAAAAAACACTATAAATGACTACAAGGGGGGGTGCATCCTCTTTATCTTAATAATTAGAAGAGATTCAATTAAATAACAATTGTATTTAAAACAACAAATGTACACTTATAATGCTTAACTATCGTAGTCTCACACTTTTAATACCTAATAATAACAGTATTTATTGAAACAGTCATGGTGCTTTGTCCTCAAAATGTCTGCTTTCTGGCTTTTTTTATTGGCAAAGTCATCAAGTCTGTTTTATCTTTTCTTCACTAGATCTTTTAAAAAAGTGATGCTAAAAGCTTTTAAAATCTCATTTTTTGGAGGAAGGGAAATAATCTGAATTTTCGCTCTGCCTACTACATCAGTCCTGAATAAATGAGAGAATAAATTGGCCAGTCATCTGCATTTACAGGTTTAGTAAAAACAGGCTAATGTCCATGTACATTTGCAGATGATACCTTTATGCCAGAGAGGTCCTCAGAAACCTGATGGTCCTGGAGCTTCATGGTTAGGATGTTCCTCAGATCCCTCTGGATCAATGTCTTATCTCCAAATATTTTAGAATTGCTCCTGAAGGGACATAGCTCATTAGATTATTGGAAAAAAAAGGAATAATGAGTGCATATTCCTATTTTATTATTGGTGATGTTGCAGTAATGCAAAATAAAAAAAATCACATTATTTAGTTTTAATCTATTTTAGGAGTTTTTACACACAGTACTGATTACAATCAAAATAATTAAGATAAATGATCCACTGCAAACAAAAACCATTATTAGAATATTTCCAGAATAATTCTGTAAATTTTTAAAATAAGAAGAAAACTTTCACTGAATCATTGCTCTGTCATTGCTAAAGATCATAACAACATGTCATGTTAGAATCTGAAGAAATGGCTCTGGATACTTCCTGGATTTTCTCTGCTGCAGCTGCGATGAAAAAAATAGTTTCCCCTGCCATAATTTATATCCATATTTCTGACAATAATTATTACTTGTCGGTTAAAAATTATTCCACAACAACAGTTTCTTATATATTTGACGTTTTTTATCCTAAATTAATCAAACAAAGCTCTGTTTGTGTCACTGATCCCTGGAACTACACCGGTGTCTGATGCTAGCTCTAGCTAGCTAGCAGCACATTCCACACTTTGGAGACGCTGCAGCTACGTTAACTTGTGTGGTTCAAAAAAGATGAGACACAACTGATTATTGCATTTTATTACATTTACTGTCAATATTTTGTCATATATAATTACATAAGGGATTTGATAAACTCCAGAAATAGCTACATGTAAAATCGGACGTTTTAATTGTTCTCATGATGAAGTAGATGAACATGCAACTTTAATGCCTCCTTGTTTCGTGGTGGCCCTTTACAACGTTATTACCGACAACAGGAACGGTTTTCGGGTTACTCTTGTGCATCCCCGAGTTTCAGTTCACAACAGTTACTTGTCAAAGCAAAACTTCTAACAAAATAACATCGTCAGAGACACGCGACGGAAAAAAGATCATTAAACTGATTCTTACCTGGAAAGTGACGGAAGTATTTTCGGTTATCATATCCTTGGGTCTCTGGGTTTCCTTTTATGGTCGCTAAACAACAAAATAAGATATTTTCCTTTTGTTGAAAGACAACTGATAGCACGAGCAGTGGGTCAACTTTCAAAATAAAACTCCACGCAAACTACTTACGGTTTACCCAGACTTTCCAGACGAAATAGCGAAAAACGAAACTGAACGCTCGTTATTCCGTTTGCTCCAATTTCCATTTAAGACACAAATCGGAAAACGAAAAAACGATTCGTTTTTTTCATTTTTGATTTTGAGATGAAAAAAAGAAAAACAATCGGTTTTTCATTTTTTCGTTTTTGATCTTAAATTGAAAAAACGAATGAACGAACCATACACGGATTGGGGGGGGTTATAGATTTTATAGGATGACTAATGGAAGGAGAAAGTAGAATTGTAAGTCTACAGGCAACAAAATGCTGAAACTTATACCCATTACAATAGTGAGTGTTGGTCTAAAATGGGCGGGGCCTGTCCACACACTCAGCTGTTACAAACATACCTGCCGGCTCCAAGAGTGTTCACAAACTTGTCCACAACCAGTTCACACGCACACTTGTGCATACCAACCGACACATGTAAAGCATTACATTCTGACACGCACACTATTTGAAGGTGCAAATGTGAGCTGACGCCTGTGCTCAGGTGAATGTTATGTTAAGCTGAAGTGGATGAAGGAATGGAAAGAAAAAAAAAAAAAAAACGAGGGAGAGCTCCCAGACATCCCCACACCAAGAGCCCCGCCGAGGCAGCAGCGCCGACCAGGGCCCGCCCCCGCACCCATACAGTGGGGTCAACGGAGGAGATCCGCCCGCCAGGTAGTCCGGCCAAGCACCCAGACCGGGCCCGCAGGACCACCACATGGGCCCCCAACACCCGAGCGCAGTGAGGTACGGAGGCGCAGAGCGCAGGGCCCAGCCCAGTCAGGAGAGCAGCCCCCCCACCGCGCCGGGCGGTCCAGCGCGGGGCCCCACCCGCGAGAGCCCCACCACCCCAGACAAGCCGCCCACCACCACCCAGGAGTTCTGAGCATCCCCCCACCCCAGCCCCAGGTACGAGCCAGGACCCCCAAGGGAGACCCGCTCCGAAGCTCCAGGCAGTTGCGGAGATCCAGAAGAGAGCACAGCAGGGGTCAGCTACCCCCACCTAGAGGAGGGATGACCAAGAGAAGTGGGGGTCCCCGAAGGAGTACATAGCCTGACCAGGCTCTCCTATGTTGTGACTTAGAAGGGGCCCGGCACCCGAGGGTAAGGACCAGAACCCGCACCACAAGGACACAGACACCCTCCAGGCTCAGATGGAATATGATCCCCCGCTCATGAACTTGCCAGAGGACTGAGGGATCCCTCTCCCCGCGTGGGGAGGGGGCCGCCGGGCCCAGGAGGCCGACACCCAAGAGACAAGGCCGCCGCCGCTGAAGGTACTGTTCCCCCACCGGGGATGGGGTAGGGGACAGAAGATCAGTATTCCCATCTTCCTTGTGTAATGTATTTGTGTGTGTATGTTGAGGTGTGTTTCTTGTGGTTGAAGGGTGTGTGTCAAAAAGGGTGCAGTTAAAATTGGCAAGCAGGGCACTGGGGACATCTCCTGATTGCTTACAGGGATGTCCAATCACCCTCTCGCCAAGGAGCCCTAAATGTCTACGGTGCAGTTAAAATTGGAGGGTAGAGCACTAGGAGGACATCTCCTGCTTGCTGGCAGTGATGTCCTAGCACCCCCCCACCAAGGGTCCTACGTGTCTAAGGTGCATTTAAAACCAAGAGAAGGGGGCGAAACTGTGCGGAGAGGGGGGACCACTGCCAAGTGGCTCTGCCCCTCGAAGTATTCCGCAAGCACACCCCCCTCCAACCTAATAAGTGTTTGTATGAGGAAGGAGGGGAGGTCGGGGACAGCTACCAGACTGACCCCCGATGGTGAAACAACCGTCCCCCCGCCCCCCCCAGCGTTGGGCCCAAGTCTCCCCAGCGCAGAGGCCCCACCGCCCGGAAGCCGACCCCCCAGGCCCCACACCCCCCACCCCACACAAAGAGAGAGGAGCCGAGAGGGGGGAATTCTTGGAATTCCAAGATACTTGTAACTGTCCTCAGTGTCAGATAGTGTTCCTTCTGGCAGTGAGACCCATTCAGTGTGGACTACCTTGCCTCTCTTTGTCCCCATCCGACTGCATTACTCAAGCCAGAATGATATCCCAATGTCAGTACTGTAGATCCTGGTGATGTGGATCATGGAGTCAATGTTGCGCTTGCTCTTAGCGTATAGCTTGATGCCATCCATGTAGAGGAGGTGACTGATAGTTGCCCATTCCTGAGTTGGTATCCATAGCCAGTCTTATTGATTATTTGGCTGAGGGGTTCAGACCTTTGCAGAACAGCAGTGGGAACAGAACATCTCTCTTTGTATACAGTATGCCACATTTGATGGACACTTGTGCAAGTGGCTTGCCATTGGTTTCAAGGGTGGTTTTCCACAAGTTTATGGAGTTTCCTATGAATTCTCTTAGAGTCATATAGATGTTGTACAGCTCCAAGTATTCAGTGATCCAGGTATGTGGCATTGAGTCATAGGATTTTTTTGTAATCAATCGAGGCTGTGCCCAGGTTAGTGTGTCATAATCTGCAGTCTTGAGCAACTGTTCTGTCAACCAAGAGTTGGTGTTTGGCTCCTCTGGAATCTGTACCAATGCCCATCTGTGCATTGCTCATGAATTGATCCATGTGCCAATGTATTTTGGTTGTAATGATGCCTGACATGAGCTTCCATGTTGTGGAGAGACAGGTTAGTGGGCAGTAGTTGGATGGGACTGCACAATTTGAGGGATCCTTCTTGATCAGGATTGTTCGCCCTTCTGTTATCCATTCAGAGTCCCATCTCTTAGCAGCTAGCTAATTTGTGCTGCCAAGTGCTCATGGAGTGCAGTGAGTTTCTTAAGCTAGTATGCGTGTATCATGTCAGGGCCTGGTACTGTCCAATTTTCCATACTTGAGGCTCTTTCTTGGATCTCTGCCACTGTGATGGTTACTGAATTTTGTTCATGGAGGTTGCTGTGCTCTTTAATCAGAGAGACCAACTGATGAGCATTGCTTCTATGTGCTGTCTCTTTCTCTCATTTACTTTTCCGGTACTGTTTCCAGCCTTGGTGGGTCTGCTCTGCTGTCTTGACCCTGCCACTTAGTGTACACTTTCACAGGTTGAGTTGCGTACATCCTGTTTATCCGTCTGGCTTCATAGTCTCTTGTGTAACTCTTTAGGCAGCTGCTCAAGGCCAGGAGCCTTTATTTGGCAGTTTCCAATGTTCCAGGTATGGGCCTGATGTTGTGGCTCTCCCGTGGTGTTACAATTGTGTTGTGTTTGCTCAATCTCAAGATGTGATAGCAGCATAATACATTTTTAAGAACAGCAAGCGGAAACTCTGCAGTTCACCACAAAAGTCCCACCTGCTACCATTACGGGAAGCGAGTAATTTAGAGTAGACAGCCGTGCCTCCACCTGTGAGCACATTCCAGCTGAGCAGAACATCTGAAATCCATCTGGATCAAGCGTCTCCAAAAACCTCTTTTATTATTTTCCACAAACACAAGTGAAAAAACAGAATTCCATTAGTAAAATTTAAAGCTGAGAAGTTCTTGCAGTGAAAATGGAAAGAGACTCATTCTTTAGCTAAGATAAGCTAACGTTAACACAGACTTTTGAATAATAGACATCCTTTATGCTAACGTTAGCTGCCCAAGGCTTAACTCTTGGTTTGAGATTAAATCCCTTGAGAATGATATTATTCATTCTTAGTTGTTGATCCACATCGTTCTGTCTTCTTTCCAGGAGGTCAAGCTGATTATCCCGTTGTTCATTTCATACTTTTTCTTGTCAGAATTCCTGCAGAAGTCACAGCAGAGGTGTTAGCTTAGCCTCCAATGCCAACAATGGAGTTAGTTTGGCTTGGATGTCAGCTAATAAGTTCTGCCAGTTCAGCTCTCTATATTGCAGAATCTCTGCTGTTTAGTATAAAAATCGCTCCTAAAACCGTCAGGACTCAAGAGCCGAAAAAGACACGTCCGCTTTGTCGTGAACCGGAACCAAAAAAAAAGAGAAAAAGAAGAGAAAAAAAACAGTCATCAAAGGCAGGTGTGTTTGAGCTGGTTGGACTGAAAAAATGCAGTGTTCCCCGAGGACCAGGGTTGGGAAACACTGACGTAGATAAACATGCAGACTTCTTGTGCACAATCACAATGTAATGAGTAACGGTGTCCATTCAATTGTAGTAAAGAGTACAAATATTTAATCAAAAAGTTTAATCGAGTAAAGAGCGAAAGTTGCTTATATTTTTGATACTCAGTACAAAGTAGCCAAAAAAAAAGAAACTTAAGTAAAGTAACAAAATCCATTCACTCTATGAGTTTACACCACTGGATAACCCTGCGTTATAGAGCAATGAAGCCTATTGATGCGATGCAGCCAGGTGTGTCAGGAGATCCAGCCAGTATTCCAGCACCCCAACAGTAACACAGCAGAAAAGGTCAAAGGACAGCACTAGCAGAAATGACTGAGAGAGAGAGAGACAAAGGGAGAGGGACCTGCTAAAATATCACACCTCATGCAACTTGCTGTTCTTGTGTTCCCCCTTTTCTGTTCTTTGAATAATTTCAATATTCTCTTTAAACCATCCAGCCCACCTCAACCCTTCCTTTTGTCAGCTCTAAAAAAACAATGTACCACATCATAAGTTTGCGAAAATATTGTATTAGCCTTGAATACAAAAGGAGTTTAAAAAACATAAAACTACACAACCCCCATTTTTCATTACAATAAAATTACTCCCACACAAAAGCAACTATCTGTCTGCTCTATTGATGGAAAGGACAGGTTAGAAACAGAAAAAAAGGGTTGGAGAGAGGGAAGTTAGCACTGGATGGCACTACTGATTTTTGTTTTTTGTTGTTTTGGTTTTTGGTTTTGGGGTATGGCTGTCTCAGTGGCCGTAATGAAGTCCACCATATGAACTTGCTTTGTTTTTACAGGTGATGGTGAAAAAGGTTTTTCACCCACGTGTAATTCTTCTTGTCATAAGTTGGTGTGGATGTCTATCCTTACTTCCTCCTACAGGAGTTTTTTGCCAATTTGTTTGTTTCTGTAAAAAAGAATAGTATACTTTTTGGTTTGTCTTTTTTGTGTGATGTTGTCTTCTTAAAATGTCCTGAGACTCTGGCAAGCACCAGAGACAAACAAACTGTGCATGGAAATGTCTCTGAATCTCTGAAATAGCTTCTCTCCTCTTGTATCTCATCCGGATTTCAGAGGAGACAGCACTGATGCTGGGTGGCGACACTGTGCTTCTTGCACGCATCATAGAGTGGTGTGAAGCCAAAGACCATGTGGGGGTGCGAGGAGAGGCCAGTCGTCTTCTAGCAGCTCTGATCAGACACAGCCGAAACCGGGTGAGCCTCTGTGAACCAAAAACATCATTCCGTTCTTTGTGGGCATAAGCCTCACAACAGCTTCTTCTTTCACAGGAAGTTGTTTGTGCAGTGGCAAAAGAAGGTGGGATTCAACAGCTGATCTCCATGGCAACGAGTGAACATATCATCATGCAGAATGAAGCTCTAGTCGCCCTGGCAATAGCGTCGGCTCTTGACATTGGTAAACTGTTTCAGAGTATTCACATGATGAGGGTGCAAGGACTCAGTTAGATTGACAAGCAAAAATTGAATATGTAGATGGATAATTCTTAATTTGTAAAAAAAATATTGTTTTCTCAAAATCTGTTTTAAATAAAAAATATTCATCAAGCTAAGCCATTGGAAAATATTATCATTTCTCAAAAATGCGTTTAAGGTATCCTTGATAGAATATTTCTTGCTGATACAGCTATAGATTTGACTGATTATGTGCTTTACTAACTTTTCTATTTGTATCCAATCAACACACAAAGACTTTGTCTGCACTTGCAGAGCACAAGCAGAGAAGTTAAAGTCCTTCTTAAACTCACAGTGGGCATGTCAGTGAAGCATAGTGGTGGTGGGTGACCTGCAAAGCTCCTGAGATCAAGACTTCCGCTCTGCTTAATTATTTCATGAGTACTGCACAGAAACACAGAGGGGTGGTGGGAAATTTGTAAACAAGTCAGCTAAAACAGCTAAATCAACACTTAGATTAGTCAGTTAGATCTAACTGTTTGAGAGGTCTATGTGAAAGGTTGTTGTTCAGTCTGCATTTGGATTACTGCTAAATATTTATGGCAAGACTCAGATTGTTACTAAGCTGTGCATTAGTTTTTACACCAAAAAAACAGGTTCAAACTGAGAGTTTGTATGTTTGTGGCGTCCGCAGAGTCTGTGAAGGATCCCTTAAGAGAGGCAGAGCTCTTACCTGAGCTGAAGAAGATCCTTGAGGATCCTGCGGCAGCTGTCGAGGTCAAGTTCAGCACTTTGGGTCTCATCTGCACCTTGGCTAACTGCAGTAAGAGTTTGTTTTTACAAAACACATTTTATAACGAGTTTAAACATTATTCAAGAGAAAAGCCAGAGGGAGACAATCTCTGAAATCAACACCTAGCCCATCTTGACTTAATATATTGTAGCTAAGAAATGTAGAGAAGCAAGGAGCTCCAACATTTTGACTATACTGCACCACAATTACTATTAGAATAAAAATGGGAACTCCATCCATCCATCGGTTGATCCATTTTCAAACCTTGCTGAATCCCTTTTGGGGTCATAGGGTGTCTGAGCCAACCCAGCTATTGTTGGGTGATGGCAGGGTACACCTTGAACAGGTCACTGTCTGTTGCAGGACCACACACACAAGCACACATCCACACATACACCACACACATGCACTCCCAGGGAGATTCAGGAGAAGAAGACCCGGAGGCCACGGTGAAGTCCTTCATAGAGAATCAGCGGAAGATCCCCAGGGAGGAGGTCCAGAAGATCACCTTCCACAGGGTTCCTGGACTGGGAGGAAGGAGATCTGATAACCAGCGTCCAAGAGCAATAGTAGCTAAATGTGAGCACTATAAACAAAAGGAGTTAGTGAAGAGCTACGGCTGGGAGCTGAAGGGAACCCACTTCAGTGTGAACGATATCAGTTACCAGCGGAGATCCTGCAGTGCAGGATGATTCTTTCTCTGCTGAGAAGGAAGCACCTCACCGCCAGGTCCCACACAGTGGTCGCTGTGGCCAAACGTTTTGTTGATGAATAGCTCAATGGCTCACACAATGGCTGTCCTGAAGACCTGACATCCACGCTGCGCTGATGAAAGTAAC
Source organism: Oryzias celebensis (assembly GCA_014656515.1). Lineage (NCBI taxonomy): Eukaryota > Metazoa > Chordata > Actinopteri > Beloniformes > Adrianichthyidae > Oryzias > Oryzias celebensis. The sequence goes on from BNCR01000014.1 coordinate 23,704,313, forward strand.
CTTCCCCTTAATTAATGAAGCAATTTTAACCATAATAAATACTTCTTTAGAAACAGGTTATGTGCCATCCATCCATTTTCTTCCGCTCATCCGGGATCAGGTTGCGGGGGCAGCAGTCTGAGCAAAGCTGCCCAGACCTCCCTCCTTCCGGCTACTTCCTCCAGCTCCCAAAGAGCCGAGAGACATAGTCTCTCCTGTGTATCCTGGGTCTTCCCCAGGTCCTCCGCCTAGTGGGACATGCCCAGAACACCTCCCTAGGGAGGTGTCCAGGAGGCATCCGAACCAGATGCCCGAGCCACCTCAACTGGATCCGCTCAATGTGAAGGAGCAGCGGCTCTGCTCCGAGCTCCTACCGAGTGACAGACCTTCTCACCCTATCTCTAATGGAGCGCCCAGCCTTCCTACGGAGGAAGATCATTCCGTGACCTCATTCTTTTGGTCAAGACCCAGAGCTCATGACCCTAGGTGAGTATTGGGGCGTAGAATGACCGGTAAATTGAGAGCTTTGCTTTCTGGCTAAGGCAACGAATCCAACTCACCACCAGGTAGTGATCAGTGGACAGCTCTGCCCCTCTCTTTGCCCGAGTGTCCAAAACACACGGCCGAAGGTTTGCCTGAAACGACTACAAAGTTGATCATTGATCTCCTGCCGAGGGTGTCCTGATGCCATATGTACTGATGGACACCCAATGATGGACACCCAACATTGTGTTTGTTTGGACAAACTATGACGAGCACAGAAGTCCAACAACAAAACACGGCTCGGGTTCAGATATGGGAAGCCGTTTCTTCCAATCACGCCTCACCAGGTGCTATGGTCGTTGCCACATGGGCAAGTCCCCCAGGAGGATGATGGAGTCCCTCATTGGGGCACTTTCCCGTACCCTTCCAAGAGACACCAAGACAGCCGGGTACTCCAAACTGCTGTTTGGCCCGTAAGCCGAAACCACAGTGAGAGATCTGTCCCCCACCTGAAGGCAAAGGGATGCGACTCTCTACACTCCAACACTTGCTGGCTAAGCTGGGGGCTCACGAGTAAGCCCACCACAGCCTGCTGCCTCTCACCATGTGCAACTCCAGAATGGTAGAGAGTCCAACCCCTCCCAAGAGACTGAGTTTCAGAGCCCAGACTGTGTTTAGAGGTGAGCCCAACTATATCTAGCTGGTACCTCTCAACCTCTCGCACAGGCTCAGGCTCCTCCCTTCCCAGAGAGGTGATGTTCCATGTCCAGGTCGCCGAGGCACTCACCTTCAACTGCCACCCAAACCACATTACACCTGCCCCTTCTGGGCTCTCCTGCAGGAATGTGCCACAGCCTTGGTGACAGATGCTGTCCAGCTGCTGACGCATATTATGAGGAGGGCAGTTAACATTTCTGTATTCTTCATCAACACCATTAAGTTCAGACTCTTCTTTATGAATACACAGGATGTGTTCTTGCAGGATAACATCAGGATCCTTCTTTATTACAGATTTTTTTGCAAGTTTTGCTAAGGCTTTCCAGCGCTCATAAATTGTTTCAAAGCACAGCAGAAGCTCATTTAACTTTTCTCTTTTTAACTCCTTTCCCTTTTCTGGTAATGCATGGCATCGTTCACTTCTGCGAGGGTTTCCTGGTTGTGGTAGCTGACTCTTTTAGCTCTGTCTTCCTCCAAAAACATTGCACCTGTAGCACTTTCACTTTGATGTGACATTTTGTATATCTTAAACTTTCACTTAACAAATACTATTAACATAAAAAAGAACAGAATAAACTCTAAAACAAACTTCACAAAAATGTAAATATAGAAAACTCAAATTCCTTTTATATCTTTGAACACCGCCATGGCAACTAAGAAATAATTCACAGTCACTCATAAATATCTGCACATTTGCCACACTTTAGGACACTGACTTACTGTATGTGTCTAACTTATTGACATTGAGCTCCTACAGGAGAATGTATTAGCTCATTGTGCTGTGCTTGGTGATATGTTTTGGTAAAGAGCCCTCCTTCTTTCTCTGGAGTCTTAATCCTTTCTGCTTTCCTTTTTTGCGTGTTTGTGTTTTTTGTTACTGCATGAATGGTTTTTAGAAAGCATTTGTGGGTGTGGATGTGTCTGTAGTTAAGTGTGTTAGTGCTTCAATATTTGTCCACTAATTTGTTCTATAAATGCAATTTATAGGATTATAATCAATTTAATAATGAATATACACAAAATCTCAGTATTCTGTGTATTTCATGTGCAATGAGATATATATTTATATTCCTTCTTTACTTGCATGGGGGCAATTTCTACACTTTTTAGAGGGATATTACTTGTGAGTTTTGTTCTACCTTCAGTACTGTCATAACAGTGTGTGATTGTTTTTGTGAGTTTGTGCTGTTTCCCTGTTTTGACCTTAACAACACGGGGTTTATAGAGAAAAATAGTTATCGACATGGAACTCTGTCTAGGAAGAAATTCTTCCACTTTGGACATTTAAATTCTGTTCTTATCTCAGACAATCACATTTGATGCTGACTCTATTGATGTCCTCCACTGGTCATTGAGCTGCATCAGTGTTCCTCTTTTCTCTCATCCATATTTTTCTTTCCCTGTTCTTGGTCTCATTTAGTGTTTCTCTCTTCACAGTCACAATTTTGTTGAAATAACATAAATGTTTAAAAAAACCTGCTCACATGATCCCTGTCTTTGCAGAGTTGGCATCAGAAATGATCCAAACTATTAACATGTCTGCAGTTAGTCATCTCTTCTCCTCTTTGATCCTCATTAATCCTAATGCTGGGCGATACAGTCAAAAGAATCAAATCTCCAGTTTTCTCCCTGCTTTAACTTTCATGAACAAACATTACAAATGACAGAAAGCATTTAACAAAAACTATATTGTTTTAGCATTTTCTGTGGAAATGAACCAGCTGAAGAGAATATTGTTTTATTTCAGAAAACTGAATTGCATCAAAGTCATTCATAAATGGTATGTATGAAGACTTTTTTAGAGTCGTCTAACTGTAAACTCAAAATCAAACATTCTGAGACTTTAGGACAGATTTACTAAAGAGGAGCAGACTGACAGAATTTTGACTTTTTTCTCTAATTCTGCTTCCAGGTGATTCATTTTTATAGGAAGTCATAACAACAACATCCTAAAATATTATGATTCTTGTCAAGATGCAGCGATCTCGCGAGGGTGGGGGGGCTTTTTAATCTCAACACCTTCAGCTCTCTAATGTTACAGATTAAGAATGAAAATTCCATACAAAGTGAATTTGTGCATGTTATTATATTACTGAAATAATTTTTTTCTTCATTTTATGGACTTATTTATTCTATGAATGTATTTTCTTGTATTTATCCGCCACGCCTTAAATCTACCCCATGAAAATATATTCTAACTGTGAATCGGTCCGTGATTACATCAAGGAGTCACACGGAACAGCGCATCAAGCAGATCATCATAGCATGAGTGTGGAACAACAGTGCTGTCGCCATAGCTACACTTTTATTCAACTTCCTGTTGCTGCTGTAAGGTCCACAGTGAAATTCAGGCTCTGTGACGTATTTTCAAAGTAAGTTAACAGGAGAAATGTTGTTTTCAGGAGAAAGAAAAATGTTATTCAAAACAGAGACAAATCCTTTTGACAACAGAAATGTTAAACATGAAACTAAAAGTTCTTTTGTTTTTTAGAGTCATGCTGAACTGCTTTACATTTAACATGCTTTCTCAGTCCAATATGTATCTGTATGTTTATAAAAAGATGCTGATACGAGATATCAGTAAATAAATCTCGGTTCATTTTCTTGTAAATCTGACTCATCAGCCATAAACTAGTCTGTGGTGAGAGGATTTCATATCCAGATTTTATCTTGATTCTCTTCTATCTCCAGGTACCATCATTACAAACGTGTTAAAGTGGGTTTTTGTCAGAAAGAAATCATTTTGGATTTTTGAAGTGGGGATGCAGAAAACATTTACCCAATGTGCTTGTAAAAAAGTACAGTTCCTAATAGCACACATGATCTGTGAATAATATTACTCTGTCATTGAAATGACATTCAATGGTAGGATTTCTGACTCGACTTGGAACTTGACTCTGTCTTGAGGACAAAGACTTGAGACTTACTTGTGACTTGCAAAACATTGACTTGGTCCCACTCTTCCTCACGCTTGTCCAAGCGTGCAAGGTCCAATGAAATCTGTAGACTATCAAGGCATTCTGGAGAGAAATGTGCTGCCTTGTGTCAGAAAGCTTGGTCTCAGTCGCAGGTCATGGGTCTTCCAACAGGACAACCATCCAAAACACACAGCCAAAAACCCCCAAGAATGGCTGAGAGAAAAGCGTTGGACTATTCTAAAGTGGCCTTCCATGAGCCCAGATCTGAATCCCATTGAACATCTGTGGAAGGAGCTGAAACATGCCATTTGGAGAAGACACCCATCAAACCTGAGACAACTGGAGCAGTTTGCTCATGAGGAGTGGGCCAAAATACCTGTTGACAGCTGCAGAACGCTCACTGACAAATACAGAAATCGCTTCATTGCAGTGATTGCCTCAAAAGGTTGTGCAACAAAATATTAAGTTATGGGTACCATCATTTTTGTCCAGGCCTGTTTCATTAGTTTGTTTTTTTAAATAATTATGTTAATCAGCAATTCAAAAGTGATGGCTGATTTTGATGATTTAATTTTCAATAAATTTTTATTTATTGTTACTTTTGTAAGTTTCAAGTGATTTAAGTGAGAATTGTGGGTTTTTCCTTCTTTAACTGAAGGGTACCAACAATTTTGTCCACGTGTGTAAATACCAGTTTAAGCCCCGCTTAAGGGTCTCTGCTGCTTCGTCCCTCAAACCAAATGTGGCCCAGCTGAGTGTTCAGCAGTAAGGAGAAAGAGAATCCATGCTCAGAAGAACCCATTGATGGAGGTTAAAGAACTTTAAAATCGAAGCAATATTTTGTGTTTAACAGCTAATTACAGATAATTAGTTAAAAAGTTAATTGAACTGTGTTAATGAGGATATTTAAATCAGAAAACAGCAGATATAGCAGACTGAATAAGTAGAAAACTGACATGTATTACTGATTTAAGACCTTAATCATTTTAGATTTGTATATGTATTTGTTGATTAATTTTATTATTAATTTTGTGCAGAAAAAGTTAATACATTACAGTTCATAGTTCAGTGCACGTTTCATAGAAATATACAATGTAGGCTATAATTCACCGATTATGCCTAAGTGTGTGTTCAAAAATCGAGGTCTGGAACGATTTTGAGGTTTTCCACCAAAAGATTTATTCCTGACACCAAAATATCTAATACATGAATTTAGGGTCTCCAGCTGTCCCTAGGGAAGCATCTAACGGATGCTCTTCTCCGTGCATGAAGAATAGAGACACCCTTTTTCCTTTTGACCCAGACTTTTATACACAATATGCAAAAAGAAGGTTGGATCAAAATAAGAGGTTGGATCTTCTCCCTGGAGATGCATTTTCCCACCGTCCGCCTTTTCCCATCCTTTCGCAGGTGTCTCTGTTCCTCGTTAACTCCTTATCAGCTCTCCGTTCACTCCCGCCTGCAGACATTCGTTTCAAAGCAGCATACTCCCTATATGAACTAACCTTGTATGCTGTGAGAAACTATCCTATCATTCATTCACACAATCTGCAAAGTTTAAACCATGAAAAACCCTTTTGTTTAAGTATTTAATATCTACCAAGTTTATCACTTTTAACACTAAACTTTCATACTGGTTAATACTGAATTATTATGACACACACATAGTATTTGTTTACTTAGACTTCATTTCTTCAACAACCAAAGAAGGGATCAGAGGAAGTTATAAACTTGTTTATGGTTTTTCTTCATCTTGCTTTCTGATATAAAATAAAATAATAAAAAAAAAAAAAACTGAGAAGAATCAAACTTTTTATATTCCTGAATCAAATTAGCATTGGTTCCCAGACACAAACGAACTGTGTGCATGCTGAAGTTGCGGCCCAGCTTCAGCCAGACTCTGCCTTTACTGGCCCCAACGTAAATTTAGTTTAAGACCCATGCTTAACATGCTGCCGCAAGGGAACATAATCATAATCATTTCTTAATTATGTTAACATTCATTCATTCATTTCTGTTTTATCCCTTTCTGGGTCACGGGCTGCCAGAGCCTAATCCGGCTACTCATGGGCGATTCAACTGTTAACTCTACCCAGATTAAATGAGGATCAAAGCTCAAACTTAGACTCTCCGCTCTCATTGGCTGAACTTCATGAAGCTCTGTTGCTGATGCCCAACAACAAAGCTCCAGGACCTGATGGCTTTCCTGCTGAGTTTTATAAGGAATTCTGGGAACAGCTGGCACAAACTTTTTATAAAATGGTTACATTTATCAAGGAAAGCCAATCACTGCCACCACACATGAATTCAGCTAACATAATCCTCCTTCTTAAACCAGAAAAAGATCCCACAATTCCTTCAAGCTATCGCCCCATTTCTCTAATCAATGCAGACGTAAAAATTATTTACAAAGCACTCGGGCAGAGAATAGAAAAAATCACTCCTCATATAATTCACCATGATCAAACTGGATTCATTAAAGGTAGACACTCAAGTGATAATGTCTGCAGATTTGTTAACATAATAGATTTTGCCACCATTAAAAACCAGGAAATGACCATACTCTCATTGGATGCTGAAAAAGCATTTGACAGAGTTAACTGGAAGTTCCTCATTGCTGCCCTCCATAGGTTTGGGTTTGGGGAATCCTTCATTGATTGGATAAAAATATTATATCACAACCCAAATGCATCAGTCAGAACCAACATGCATACAATGCATCCTTGATTTTTATTTTGTAAGGTCTCTAAGTTAATTAATTTTTTTTGGACAGGTTTTCTGACAGGTTTTTTCTTGGTAAAGGGACCAGACAGGGTTGTCCACTCTCCCCCTCTCTTTTTGTAATATTTATTGAAGCTTTGGCTGCAGCAATAAGACAGCGTGAGAGCATTAAAGGAATTACAGCAAAATATAGTAATCATAAAATGAGTCTTTATGCTGATGACATATATTACTTTTTTTAAACAATTCAAATACTATCAGTTATTAATTGGAATAAATCAGTTTTATTGTCACTGAATGGTAATGAAGTTAATTATCTCTTCTCAATGATCTCCACACAACCACCACTAAAATGGTTCCAAACATTAGACTCAGCCATATCCAGCTTCTTATGGAATAATAAACCTGCAAGAATTAGTCTAAAAACTTTAAAATCTGGAAAAAACTGTGGAGGCTTAGAATTACCTAACTTCCACAACTACTTTCTAGCAAACTGCAATACATCTTAAGATGGTTGAAAAACAATCGAGAAACCAACCCATGGATGGATCTGGAACAGATATTTTGTGGAAAGATTAACTTGTCAGATCTACCATTAATAGGTTTAGGTACTGAGACTGCTGCCCTCCACACCCCAACCCAGAACTTCAGTCTAACACTGGATGGATAGAAATACATTTTTAAAAATGGGAATTTGTTAAAAAAATGTTTCTTTTTGTCTGCTAAATAAAATAAATATTACACAATGGGAATTTGTTGTTAAAAAGAGTAAATGATGAGAGGTGGCCCCCACCCTCACTGACATCTGCTTCTGTGTTTCAGGCCTGACGAGGGATGAGCTGATCTCTGTAAACATGAAGGAGAGTCTGAGCAAACTGACGGATCACAGCAGCAGCAAACTGGCTTCCCAGGCCAGTTCCATCCTGAGCCTGCTGTGACTCCAGCTGAGGCTGCGGGTCATCTTCACGTCCATTTGTCTTCTAGATGCAGCTGGCACAGGGGGGGGGGGGGGGGGGGGGGGGGGGCTTTGTTCTGTGGGATGCAATCAGCTTGAACTCTGACTTCAACTCTAAAACTAACGTTTTTTGTTGGAAAAAAAAATCTTGAGATTATAAATGAACAAAAGGCCAATGGTGATATTTTGTGATTTGAAGGGAACCTTTGTTAGGTCGTTTTTTTGAAGTGAAGATGTAGACATGAATCCTAATTTTTCTGTCCTTTCCATTGTTTTTCCACCTCAGGTTTCATGAATGTTAGTGGAAAATCAGAAAAAAAGAAATACAAATATTTGTCTGACTTTTCCTGCGGAATCTCCCGTCCTTTAATCGTTGTACAAATTAAAGCTCTTGATGTCTCTGCATACAGGGCTGTTCTTTCCTCACGGTGCTCCCTGAATAAAAGTCAGAGGCTAAGAATTCCTCTTAAAAAAAAACAGTGCTACAACAGAACCTTTATTTGAACCCCAATGGTTTCTGCACCCAGAATTGTAAAGAGTACCTTAAGTAAAAGTAACTTTCTGTAAAAATTACTCCATTAGCATTTACAAGTCACCAATCCCGAAAAAAGACATTTTGTGCATAGGAACAAAAATTACAAAGTGAAAAACAAATACAAAATACAATTTACACATGCACAACTTAAAATTACAACTCCTTGAAACTAACTACACGCACAAATCGCCTGTTACGCACACACAAAAACATGTTCATGAACATTTAGTTGTTTTTTTTTTTTTTTAGATTCAGTATTTTTCCGTTTGTCTAATGCATGATTTGTAATTCTATAGATCGGTGATATCAACCCACCCAGAATCCACCATCTCATTTTACAAAGACACTTTTCAACTTCCTTTTAGTTGAACTTTGATTTTAGGCCAGCAGTAGGAAGGCACGATGGAAATGTAACAAAGTGTTTGCCCTTTTTTTTAACCTGCAATTTCTTTTCAAGAAAATACAGATGGGGAACAAGAAAATGTATTGAAATCAGAATTAGTATAAAAAAAATAATAATTTCATTTTGAAGCCATATCGCCCAGTCCTTCCTTGTATGATTTTGGACATTTTGTGTATTGCTTTTACCATAAATCTAGCCTCAAACACATACATTTCTCTCTTTACAAAGCAATTTACAAGCCTTTGTAATAAGAGGCCAAAAAAAGCAAAGGCAGAATCTGTATCTCCAGCCATCCCCAAAGAGTCACAAACATTGCCATTTATGTCCATATATTTTTTGGATTGATTTATGCACTGAACTTGAAATATCAACCAGAGTTAAAGCACACTTTTGAGACTCTACAAGAATTATTCATGGAAACAGAGTCAAAGAGAATGTTTTTTCATGTCAAAGTTTTGAAAGCACAAAAAAAATAGCTGGAAAACCATAATTGGTTTAAAAAAGTTCGACTCACTTTGGGGTTATATTTTGAACATTCATTTTCCAAACCGCGTTATCCCTTTCGGGTCACTGGGCTGCCAGAGCCTAACCCGGCTACTCATGGGCGAAGGCAGAGGACACCCCTGGACTGGTTGCCAGTCTGTCGCAGGGGCCACAGTCACACACTCACATCCACACCTAGAGACAATTTAGAGTGACAAATGAACCTATGAAGCATGTTTTTAGATGGTGGGAGGAAGCCGGGGTCCGCGGAGAAAACCCAGCATGCACGGGGAGAACATGCAAACTCCACACACAAAGGTCTCCCATTGGTGACACTGTTTCAAGTCCCTCATTGGTGACACTGTTTCAGGTCCCCCAGCCGTGACTTAAACCGGGAACCTTCTTGCTGTGAAGCAAGAGCTCAAACCACTGCGCCACCGTGCAGCCATATTTTGATATTGAACATGTTGATTAATATTGTGAACGTTTCTAAAAGTTGTTAAACTAGACGAAAACAAGCAAAGCCAAAGAGTCTTTTTTTATTTGTCATTTGAACTTGATGCATTTGTGCTCTTCTATTGTTTAAATCAGATGCATATTATTCAATTTTGGAAACCAATCAGACAAGAAAGCTGATATGGCAAGAAAAAAAATGGACAATTTGGTGTTTTGTTTTTTTAAACATGCATGTATGCTTCATGTTCTATAAAGTACTTTATAAAAAGAAAGTACTTTCAAAGACATTTCCGGCTTTGTTCATTGTAAGTTAAGGTTAGAAACAACATTTTCTGTATTGTCATGCCTTGCATTGAGTGACATTTTGATCTTTAATTAAACAGCATATTGATTGTTGTGGGCATAAAGAAAATAGACTGTGGTACTAAATCAAACATTTTAAATTCAAATAACTTAATGAAATTACATAAATCAAATTAGAGCAATTTAGTACCTAAATCTAATGAAAATATGTTAAATCAATCCAAGGAATAATATTGAGTTCAACCAAAGTACAAAAAAATGGTTGTGTTCATTGGAAAAACTCATTATTATTAATTTAAATGAAAGAAAAAGTTTGCATTGGTGTGGTTTAAAAAATTACCTAAATCAAGTTATACTTAATGGTTTAAATAAACTCAAAATTTTGACTTGATAAAAACTAACACTTTTAAATGTAACAAATTACAGAACTTTTGTTAATTGATCCTGTATTGATCAGTACGCGTTGGAATGGCAGAGCCGGTGCTCTGGGAACATGACTATTCTGGACATGAAGTTATGGCAGTAGAGGACACAGGGGCAACATTTTCATCCATCAACGTTCCACTTGCAGAAACTCAAATAATAGCAACTTCAGTGGGCTGAAGTGGGCTTCTCGGGAAAACCACAACCACTGCCTTTCACCACGCTTTTGCAGGCATCTGTGGCCAGACAGACTTTCACACATTCATACAGTGTCCTTATTAAAGTATTCGGCCCCCTTGAACTTTACAGCCTTTTGCCACATTTCAGGCTTAAAACATAAAGATATAAAACTGTAATTTTTTGTGAAGAATCAACAACAAGTGGGAAAACAATCATGAAGTGGAATGAAATGTATTGGATATTTCAAACTTTTTCATAAATAAAAAACTGAAAAAGTGGGCATAGAACTTTTCAGGGTTTTTTGTAAATTATACTCTTGTATAATTTTCTTTTCACTTCACAAGTGTGTGTCACTTTGTGTTGGCCTTTCACATAAAATTACAATAAAAATATTTATGTTTGTGGTAATGTGAGAAAATGTGGAAAAGTTCAAGGAGTGTGAATACTTTTGCAAGACACTGTAAAGAGCACAGGCGTCTATTGGAGACCTGCGGTCTATTAGATACTTTAGAGATAAGAGATCTTATTGGAAGATATACCATAAATCAAGATATGATTGGAGTGGGACTTTAAGTAGTTTTTGACCAACATTGTAAAGCACTTTGTGATTCTTTTTAGAAAAAAATGTAAAGAAATAAATGTCATATACTTGCTTCCATATAATTTTGTCATTGACTTGTTTTTCGTGTAAAACCAAACTGAGGAAACAAGCTTTTAATTCTGCTGCATCCTGTGCCTTAAACAAGGCTGCCTAATTATATTCCTCTTAGTTTTTGTCATT